>JAFMOD010000091.1:983983-1029708 GCA_019802435.1 Corydoras maculifer
GTGGTAGTAATAATAGTACTAGTTATAGTAATAGTGGTACTAGTAATAGGAGTACTAATAGCCGTTATGGTGGTAGTAATAATAGTAATAGTAGTACTAGTAGTGGTAATAGTGGTAGTAGTTACAGTATTAATAGTTGTTATGGTGATAGTAGAAACTTTAATAGTAGTACAAGTTATATTAGTAGTAATAGTAGTATTTATAGCAGTTATGGTGGTAGTAATAATAATAATAGTGTTACTAGTTATAGCAGTGCTGGTAACAGTGGCAGTGGTTATAGTGGTAGTATTAACAGTAATGGTAGTAAATGAAGTTATAATATTTTAATGCTTTTATGTCATGTGACCGTAAGCTGTAATAATTAGTGGAGGTTGCGGGTTGGGGTTAGAAATACAGTGAGATGAAAGACATGAAGGAAATAACAGAGAAAACTAGTTTTATTTGATTTGATTTGTACATAACCCGGTTCGTAAATCCCATTCTTTGGTGTGAAGTCGATTAAACAGTAATCATTAATTAATAACTGATTTTTAGATAATTGAGAGTTTGGCTCGAGTGCTAATAAATCGGAGCGTGTCCGTCTCCTCGTCCCGAGGACGCACCTGCTCCCAGAAAAGGTCGAACTCATTTGCTAAGTCTGTAACCTTCAGGATGATTAACTCTAATGAGCTCCAGCGAGCACGCTCGATGCCTCGAACCCCCAACGCGGGGCAACGCGGGGCAACGGGGGCAACGCTTTAGGATCTTAAATCTGAACGTCACGTCCGTCACTCAGCGTGGGATCTGAATAAATTAATAAGAATAATATAAATGTATAAATGAAGGCGGCGCGGTGGCTTAGTGGTTTGGCATGTTCTCCTCTCAGCACTGGGAATTCCCGGTTCGAGTCCCAATCTGGGTGGAGTTTGCATGTTCTCCCCGTTTCCGCGTGGGTTTCCTCCGGGTTCTACGGTTTCCTCCCACAGTCCAAAAACATGGCTCAAGGTCAATTGAGTTCTCCAAATTGCCCCATATAGAGTGTGTTTGTGTGAATGAATTTGTGCCAAGTAATAGATTGCCCCACTGTCCTGGGTGTATCTGCCCAGCGCCCAGCGCATCTTTTAGTGCGTGACCTCATACAGTTCAGTCCGTGACCTCACGCCTACGAACGCCAAATCTTTCGCAGTTTGTTATGTTCTCCTCGGCTCCTGGATGTGTCTGGTGTGAAATGAAGGGAACGGCAGCGGACGGCGGCGGGAGGGCAGCGTGATCCCTGATGGCGGGAGGCTTGTGATTAGCTGGAACGCCGCGGCGGTGGACGGTGGACGTGGGGCCACTTACGGAGTCTGGATGGCTTTTCTGATTCAGCTGAGAGTCTGTCATTAATGTTTCCCCACGATGAGGCTGTTCGTCCTCGCTCTTACCCCCCCAACCAGCGCTCGCTCCCGTTCGGGGGTTTTAAACCGCCGCCCGTCAGAACCGCCCGTCATTTAGATTCCCACGCAATGCTGCGGCTCGCAGATGCGAAACCCAAAAGAAAACCCTCGGTGTTCATTCATCATTCATTACCTTCCACTTTATCCTTTATTAGGGTCGCGGGGGGGGGGGGTTCCCCATGCCCATCCAGGGAAGAACGTCTCGGGCGCTGGGCAGATACACCCAGGACAGGGTGCCGATCCATCGCTGGGCACACACACACTCACACAGACACACTCTATATGGGGCAATTTAAAGAACTCAATTGACCTTGATCCATGTTTTTGGACTGTGGGAGGAAACCGGAGAACCCGGAGGAAACCCACACGGACACGGGGAGAACATGGAAAGTCCACCCAGATGGGGATTCGAACCGGGAAGCCCCAGCGCTGAGAGGAGAACATGCTAAACCACTAAGCCACCGTGCCGCCACCCTCAGTGTTATGTTTTTTTTATATATAAATGAGATGTTATTTTAAAAGCATTAATCTAAATAATTTGTATGATCCATCCATATTCGTCTGGGTTAAGAAACTACCCCCACCCCCCACCCCCCTCCCAAGAACCCATACCCCACTGAAGACCGAACACCTTCTGGCTGCAGATGATGGAATACGACCCTAAAATAATGGCAGATGGGTGCCGATGATGGAGTCCTGATCGTGCCGAGACTCTAGGGGGAGCTCTTGTCCACCCCAGCTTGTAGGAACGAGCACCGCCTGAGGGGCAAATGCCGTGGCACTTACGCAAGCGACACAGATCACCCCACAACAACCAGCGGTGCGTCAGCGGCCGAGGGCATCGGCAGAGCAAACCGTACTGTGAGTACACTGCCCCCCATCCCCGTGTACAGTGGGGAGCTGCAGTTGCCCCCCCCCTCCCCAAACCAACACAACCTTGTGGCAGCGTTACAGAATCACGGCTTTAGGACCAAAACACTGAACATATACAGACTGAGGTTCTATTCGCAGCGGGGAACTTAAACCCGCGGTAAACACTGGACCATGTGGGCGATCTGCCGGGGGTGGGGTGAGGTGGGTGGGTGGGGGGGGGTAGATATATCATCTGCCTACGCGCTTTGCTCTCAGACACCACACATTAGCCCCTGCCAGGATGAACATCTGCGGAGGGAGCAGCATCCACATTAAGAGTGATTTATACGGAGGGTTAAGATCACCGGGTTTGATTTAACGCCCGCTCGACTCGACCACCTGATTAAAGGGACCGCAATAAATACGGCGGCCGAATTAATTACAGCACGTCTCACGATTTCGATTTCAGAGACGTCAGGGGGACGAGCGCAAGGGGAGGATTTTACGAACCTACAGTACGCGGAACAGCGGTTCATAAAACACTATAAATGCTGATTAATCAGGTTTACATTATTAGCGCGTGGTTCGGGGAGCGCAAAAAATGTAAGTTAGTTCAGCACAAGCGTTTGGACACGCCCCCTTTTAGATCCACGTACTGTCCAGGTTCTCAGTTCCACGTTCTGTAAAGATGCACTTCAGTTCCAGACTGTGTACTCTGTTCTAACGGTCAGAACCCCAATAGTACCACCACAGGGCAGGGATTATCGGGTGGGTGCATTAGTCCTATCCCAGCAGTGTCACTTAAATGAAACTCCACTAACCTCCCCCCCCCCACCACCACCACATCAGTGTCACTGCAGAACTGACAATAAACAATCCACCACCCAAATGATACCTGTTCTGTGATGCTCCTGACCAACAGAGGACAGAGAACCGACGGGGGGATTAAGCGCGCCCTCGGCACGTCACTAAATGGATGAGCCAGCCAAGTGAACCAGAACAGCAGGTCCGGGAGCCAAATCCAGCAGCTCCAGTAAATTAGGATTAGATTACTGAATTAGTCCACTGACCCACAGAGCCGAGTTCAAAACCACTTTATTCCCGACCTTAATACACTCGGTTTCCAGTGAAGTTTAAGCAGGTAATGCCCCGCCCCCCCTCACCTACACACACACACACACACACACACACACGCACACACCTACAGAAAGTTTGACGGCATGGTAAATCTTAACCGCCATGAGCTGCATTAAAGGCCAGCAATCAGGATTGACTTCAGTAGTGTGAGAGCACCGTGGTGGTCTTGGCATCCTGGGGTATCATTTGGGTTGTAGGGGCACATGCTCTCTGCCCCACCCGCTGTGGCAGGGGTGGCACATGCCCCCAGCAGTTATGTGTCAGAGGTAATGCTTAAACACACAGACTCAGTGAGTGTTGTTGTGTAATATGAAATGTTGTAACGGGTGGTGGCGCGAGGGCAAAATGAGACGCCGTCTGTGAGGTAGGGGGTAGATACGGGAGGCAGATCAGGTGAATGGAAACACCTGTTATTAATCAGAGTGTGTAATCATCTCTCCTTCTGTGTGCAGTGAGATGCTACCCACTGCTGGAGGCGCTCTCAGCTCATATTGAGCGGCTGAGGAGCACAGGGGCTCCCCCCGGTGTTTGGGCAGCGGTGTGGCAGATTTTGTGGCGTGATAAACGAATCATTCCTAGACGTTGTAAACGTCAGATTGCTGTTAATAAAACCACGGAAAACAAGTCATCAACCAGCAAACGGGTTCCATCCATCCGTCCATTATCACCCGCATGCCCATCCAGGGGAGAACGTTTCGGGCGCTGGGCAGATAGACCCAGGACAGGGCGCCAATCTATCACTGGCCACACACTCACTCTACATGGGGCAATTTGGAGAACTCAATTGACTTGATCCATGTTTTTGGACTGTGGGAGGAAACCGGAGAACCCGGAGGAAACCCACGCGGACACGGGAAGAACATGCAAACTCCACCCGGATGGGGATTCGAACCGGGAATCCCTAGTGCTGTGAGGAGAACATGCTAAACCATTATCCTCTATTAGGGTCAGGGGGGAGGGGTGTTTCCCCATGCCCATCCAGGGGAGAATGTCTTGGGCGCTGGGCAGATACACCCAGGACAGGGGGGCAATCTATCGCTGGGCACACACACACTCTATATGGGGCAATTTGGAGAATTCAATTGACCTTGATTCATGTTCTTGGACTGTGGGCGGAAACCGGAGAACCCTGAGGGAGAGAACATGAAAACTCCACCAGAAAACTCCAGAATTGTCTGCTCTAAATTGCCCTTATATAGTGTGAGTGAGGGTGTGCTCAGTGATGTATTGGCACCCTGCCCTCGGTGCATCTGCCCAGTGCTTGAAACGTTCTCCCGCTTGATGGGCAGACTTTGGTATGTTCTCCCCGTGTACTGCTATAGACCACTGAAGTCATGTCTCATTATGTGGTCCACATATTGGACTCGGGGTCGTTTTTTTTTTTTTAATCTCCCCTCACATCTCTACTCTGTGGGTTCATTGAAGTCCGGTTTGCTCAGAGTTTAATGGAATCAATTAAACCCGATTAATAAATCAGGACGAAGCCGGACCTCAGTCACCCGTCTAATCTCAACAGGATTAGACCGATGAGCTAATGTGTTTACCCGGTGCGACCCGGAGCGTCGTGATGCGGGAGGAATCGGGGGGGTAATTAAAAGCCGGGGCCTTCTCAGGTCACGTGCCACGACAGAGAATGGGAACGCCGACTGCCGCGTGACGGGACGGTTCCACTTAAAGACAGATGAGAAGTGTCTTCGGTGGACAGGACTGAAACGGCGGTTTAAGGTCCCGGGGTCCCAGGGTTTGTCTGGAGGACGTGAGTGGAACCCCCGGGTCTTTCAGCGGGAGGCGAGATGGACTGAGCAGTGAGTGGAGATTAAGGTCTCCTCCGAGCTCAGAGGAGAACCGCCGTGCCCCGCCGCTGTGGCTGCCCCGCGGCCATCTGGACGATTCCAATACCTCCTCCTCTTCTTCCTCCTCCTCCTCCTCGGTGCCGTTCTTTTTTTTTCTTCATCTGCCGTATTTGATCTTTCCAATGTGTGATTTCTCGTACCATTCTCAGCTTCAAACACACGTCCTCTCTCTCCATCTCTCTCTCTCCCTCTCTCTCTCTCCCTCTCTCTCCCTCATTCCCTCTCTCCCTCACTCTCTCTCTTCCTCACTCTCTCTCTTCCTCACTCTCTCTCTCCCTCATTCCCTCTCTCCCTCACTCTCTCTCTCCCTCACTCTCTCTCTCCCTCACTCTCTCTCTCCCTCATTCTCTCTCTCCCTCACTCTCTCTCTCCCTCACTCTCTCTCTCCCTCACTCGCTCCCTCTCTCTCTCCCTCTCTCTCTCTTTCCCTCACTCTCTCTCTCCCTCACTCTCTCTCTCGCTCTCTCTCGCTCTCTCACTCTTTCTCTCTCTTTCTCCCTCTCTCTCTCTCTCTCTCTCTCTCTCTCTCTCACATAGAACCGTCCACTTATCTCTCAAACAGCAGCCCTGAGTTACAGAGGGATCAGCAGCTTCCACAATCAAATAAGTGTGTGTGTGTGTGTGTGTGTGTGTTTGTGTGTGTGTGTGTGTGTGTGTGTGTGTGTGTGTGTGTTTGTGTTTGTGTTCCCGTACAAAACCACACGTTTCATTGATTGCCACGACATTTAACATCCTAACTCTTCAGGACCCTGTGGAGGTTTATGTACTTATTACAAACCACCAAGAAGCAGCTTAAGGGCCTATATGGGGGCAATTAAGAGCAGTCCATACACAAAGCCATGTTTTTGGACTGTGGGAGGAAACCCATGCGGACACGGGGCGAACATGAAAACTCCACCCAGATCGAACCCAGAAAGTTTCGGGCGCTGGGCAGATACAGCCAGGACAGGGGGGCAATCCATTGCTGGGAACACATACATAGTATATAGGGGCAATTCAGAGCATCCAATTGACCTTGAATCCATGTATTTGGACTATGGGGAAAAACCCCCCCCCCCCCCCCCCCCCCCCCCCCCCCCCCCCCCCCCCCCCCCCCCCCCCCCCCCCCCCCCCCCCCCCCCCCCCCCCCCCCCCCCCCCCCCCCCCCTGATCTGATCCACGGAGTTCACGGCGTGGCGGCGCTCATGCCCCCGGGGTGCAACCCCCCCCTTTACGGGAACACATTCTCGGCGTGAGGACCACGCCCAATCATCATCATCATCGTCGTCGTCGTTATCAGTAAACAAATTAAAACCTCCCGGTTTTTCCTATCAGGTGAGTTGGAGGTAGGGCGGGGCGGTCCTGTGCTACTTGGATGCAAACTCTTAAGCGGCACGGTGGCCTAGCGATCTGGATATTTGGCATGTTCTCCCCATGTCCGCATGGGTTTTCCTCTGGATTCTCCGGTTTCCCGGTTTTATGCATTTGCGGCTCTAAATTGCCCCTATATCGTATGTGTGAGTGTTTGCCCGACGCTGGAGTGCGCCCTGTCCTGGGTGGATCCAAAATAAATTATAAAATAGAACCTGGCACTTTAATCTGAGGATTTATAAGAAACTGGGACTGCTGCATAACATTAAGCTCACAGAGGGCCGGAGGGGCCGATAAAGAGCTGCATGTGGCCCACGGGCCATAAAAAAACAATGGAAATTCTAATCCAGTGCATTTCTGCAGACTCACAGTCTTACCTTCTGTATCTTCGTCCTAACCCTAAAATAACCTCATACCCATAACCCGCCGACTCTGCACGGGTTCGACATTCTGTTCGTCTGCTCGTTGTTCTGTCGCTGAACTTGGGGGCTCAGTCCTGACTTCACCTCGACGTGTTTTCCCCGACGTTCGCCGCCACACGGTGCGACAGAAACGACTCATTCTGGCCGTGAGCTCCGCGCGCCGGACGGCGCCGAACGGCGGGTGAAGCCGCGCAAACTGACCTTTCTTATTAATTACTGTCCGAGTCCCGAGGCTTTTAAACACGACGATGACTATTATGTTATTCCTCTGACTGAAGCCTGTGCTCGTTTGAAAATGTCAGCCTTTATGCCTCCGACAACACACACACACACACTCACTGACACACACACACTCACTCACACACACACACACACACACACACACACACAAGTGGCTTGTTTTATAAGTCACTGCTTTATTTAACATATAGTTATGCAAATCAGAAGAGGTTTGTAGAGTTCGATGTGCATTGTTGCTCTTTAAATGTCTATTATGTAAAAATAAATTAATAAATAAATAAATGAAAAAGGCTCGGAGTGCTTTCGCATGATGATGGAGATTTGACTTCAAACTCGAGTTTTAGGATAAAAACATCTCGGAGGGAAACGAGAGGGACGGATGCACAATGAAGCACCCTGTTCTGTGAGGGTTCTGAAAAGGGAACCGAGAACCAACAGGGGACTAACGAAAACAAACACAGATGGACTACAGTCTGTTATTGTAGAACTACAAAGTCCAGAAAGGGGCGTGTCCAAACTTTGGACTAATTTTACCCCTTAAACTGCCAGTGTTTGGGGTGTTGGGCTATTAATCTGAAAAGTTTGGGGGTTCTAACCCTGTGTCTTTCATAATGTTACCAATGTGGCCCCTGTGTTCGGACCCCGGTCATTAAGATCGGCTTCTTAGATTTCAGGTGCTGGGCAGATACACCCCGGACAGGGTGCCAATCCATCACTGGGCACACTTACCACGTAGGGGCAATTCAAAGCAGCCAATTCACCTTGAATCCATGTACTAGGACTGTGATAGGAAACCTGGAGAACCCTGAGGAAACCCACGCAGGCATGCGGAGAACATGCAATCTCCCCCACTTTAATCTGAACCGGTTGGGGGTTCTAACCCTGTGCCCATCATAATGTTACCAATGTAATACATTGCAGATACACCCAGCACAAGGGTGCCAATCCATCGCTGGGCACGATTACCACATAGGGGCAATTTAGAGCAGCCAATTTACCATGAATCCATGTACTAGGACTGTGGTAGGAAGAGTGGACAACCCTAAAGGAAAACTCACTCTTCTTTAATCTGAAAAGGTAACCATAATGTTACCAATGCGGGCCCTTGAGCGAGACCCCTAACCCTCCCTGAATCGGTGCCCTGTGTTGGGAGCCCGGTTATTCAGAGGAGCTCTTGATGAGTAACTTCAGATCAAAGCGTGTGCGCGGTGACCTCATGCGGATGTGTTTTTAATATGAACGATGCGGTGTATAAATGTGCGAGAGCCATTACTCCGCTTAATAAGCCTGAAATTCCACATTATATATCTACATCTCAGGATCGTTAGTTTAATGAACTTATGGAGCTAATGGAATGTGATCTGTGATTACAGAAGTACAGACCATTAAGAAGAATAAACATGAATCATAATTCTGTAGAAAACACGCGCTGCATCCTTTAATAAATCCTCCACCGTCGTCCGGTTCTCCGTACGTCCCCGTTCTAACACCCCGGTGGCGCGGTGTGGCGCGGTGCGGCCGGAACGTTTAAATAAAGCGCCGGCGCGGCAGAAGTGGCTCGGCGCAGATTCTAATCGATGTTATTACCGCCGTTGCGAGATGAAAGGGGCTCGTTAGGGCCCTCGGGGGACCCGGCGGCATTTGGCGCAGGTGATCGGTGTTATCTATAATTAGGTGCCGCTTCGCGCGTCGGCGTCCGATAGGAAACATGCGTTGAGCTCACGTGGTCACATGTTCGGCTCCTGTGATGTTAGGGGCCGTCGCTCGTCCGCACACCTCTGAGCTTGGTTGGTTCTGGGTGGGGTGGCACGGTGGCGTAGTGGTTGGCATGTTCTTCTCTCAGCGCCGGGGATCCAGAATGTTCTCCCTGGATTCTCTGGTTTCCTCTCACGGTCCAAAAACATGGATTCAAGGTGAATTGGCTGCTCTAAATTGCCCCTGTATAAATGTGTGTATGCCCAGCAATAGATTGGGGCCCTGGATGATCTCCACTGGACGGGCCCCTGCCCTCGAACATAAGAAACTGTGTGTTGTATCGTGATATCATGATTATTTTTTTCAGACAATAATCGTATCATCAGAATCGGTCATCGTCTCAGCCCTAGAGGTTACCATCATGTTTATCGCGTATAAAACTTAAAATGCAGGTTCTTTTGCGCCCGTATCTCGCTCTCTCTCAGTTGCGAGCTGAATTCTCGTTTGGTTGAGGGGAGCAGTGTGGGGGGGGGGGGTGTATTTCTCAGAGCGTTTCAGATGGGTGGACTGGACTGTCAGGACGCATTTAGCTTTGCATCGGTGCTTCACAAATCAAGCCTGAAGATGAATCAACTCCGTTGGGGGGGGTGGGAGGGGGGTGCAGGGATATGCGTTTTATTCCCTGACTAAAGCGTCTTCATGAAAGGCCAGAGTCTGGACGGCGAGCGGATGAGGACCGGAGACGGGAGCAAACATGGTGGTGGTGGATCATCACGTTCCTGTGTGCAGGATCGTTATCAGAGCCTCCATTTGGTATCAGCGAGAATGTCCCACTACAACTCCGCCTGCAGGTTTACAAAGTCTGGGGAGGAGAGTAAATGACCTCCCCAGTGCCGAGTGATGTCACATGCTGGGAAGCAATGAGGACAATAGACAGCATTAATCGATCTGATGGTCCAGCCGTGACATTACTGACGATTACACACATCTCTAAGTGCCCCACATTCATATCATTGCGTGATATATAATACATTATTTTAAATCATAAAATACAGATTAATATAAACAGCGAGCCGATTCCCGATATACCGTATTTTCCGGACCACAAGGCGCAACGTATTATAAGGCGCAGTCTGAATTTCGGGGTCTATTTCTGTATTTGACCCACGTATAAGGCGCACTGTACTATAAGGCGCAGTCTGAATTAGGGACTGTATTTCTGTACGGTACTTATTCTGTACGGCTCCGTATTATAAGGCACTTACTTAAACATACGATCTACAAGAAAAGTAAAGGATGCAAAACGCTGATTTATAATTGAAGTTTATTCTATTACTTGATAAAACACACATTATTTTAATCCTCTTCTCCCACAAATCCATCAAAGTCCTCGTCTTCTGTGTCTGAATTAAAAAGCTGTTTCACTATCCAGCACTCCGGTGTTCCCTTCGGCTTTCGTGAAAGCTCGGACGACGGTCACAGCAGAAACCTCAGCCCAGACGTCCACAATCGATTCACAGACGGTGGTGTAACTCGCCCGCCGCCGCCTCCCGAGTTTTAGTAAACGTGTGTTCACCGTCTATCATCCATCGCTCCCACGCCGCCCGCAACTTTACTTTAAACGCCCCGTTTACGCCAATGTCCAGCGGTCGGAGTTCTTTATTTTATCCTCCCAGAATGACGGCGAGCTCCGAATTAATTTTCTTCACTCGGCTTTTCACGAAACCACCCGGTCGCACGACAATACTGTTATAGATTTTGGAACTCAGTACACGTATAAGGCGCACCGGATAATAGGGAAAGTATATAGTCCGGAAAATATGGTAGTCACTTTGGATAAAAGCGTCTGCTAAATGAATCTAAATATAATTGTAAATTTAGTTTTATAAACTATATTCTATAATTTGTCCACTAGATGGCAGTTTTTGAATGCAAGAAAAATCGGAAATCCTGTTACTCAGTGATCAGTGTTAGATTTAAAAACCGGACGAGATGACATGCCAGGTTATTAACAATTTTGTTTTCAATAAGCAATTAAACTTATTAAGAATTAAACCTTGTTTTTTTTATTTAAGTGTGTTTGTAAGCGTTTTATTAAAGTAATAAGACACTCGAGGTTGTGTTTTATTGTGAATAAATCACAGAAAAAGGTCTAACTGTACTCTGCGACATGTCAGGACTAATAACACCAATGCCATGCCCTTTCATATCTTACTGCCTTATTGCACCACCCTCGTCGTGGTCCAAACCACTGCAGCTAAGCGCGCACTCATCAATCCGTCCGATTGGAAGAGCTGCCAGCCCTGCAAAGTATATTTAATAACGGATTCATCCGTGCGGTTTATTTTCCGTCCCTGATGGAGCGAGCGAATCACGTACCCAATCCATTCAGGAGATTGGTGGTGCGCGTCCTTGTGGTTTGGCAGCAGAGGTCATTTGCTGATCTTTAATCTGCTGCGTTTTAATACGGCGGAGATGAAAGTGCAGAGATTAAAGTACGTCTACAGACATCGCTGCTCTCTTTGAAGAGCTGACCGTCAAATCCCCTTCGACGCACCATCGCGGACTCGACGATGACGACTGGACGGACCGCACGAGCACTTCACGAGAATTTGGCCTTCGCGTGACCTTGGCACAGTAACGGGACGAGCCGAAGTCGTCTGAACGCAGTTCGAGGGGAAGGTGCCATATGCACGGCGGCAACCCGGAGACTCTGGACTGTTGGCACTCCACAGTCACTCTGGGCACGGAGTCGCTTCCTGCAATACAGTTTAGCTGGAGCGACTCGAGTGTGAACGTCGTCCGGCCAACATGCTGTCTCTCAATCTGTCCACCGAGGACACAAGTGTTCTGGTAAGTGCTTAGAACATCCCTCATAAACGAAAATGCATCCGGCAGAACCAACAAACCTCGAAACTGTTCTGCCTCCCATCACGTATGAACTCCGTAAAATCAATAAAACGTGGCATATGAGCATCGCGGCCCCGACTTTCACACGCCACGCCGCATCAAAGCGCCGGGTCCGATTTCCACGCCGACGTCTTTTTTTCGGTTCGCTCATTAAAATGTTTAATTTGCAGCAGGGCCTCCGTCTGTCCTCTCATCTCGGCAAAAGAATTAAATCACATCCAATATACTCAGAGGCAATTTGGTCTCCCGGCAACTTCAATATAGGTCAGGTGATCAGGGTCGATGCTCGGTTTAATTTGCAGCCTCAATGAAATCCTTGAACAGAGTTATGGAGACGTACGGAGCGTCTTATTCACATTTATATCAAGTCTTCAGTTATGACTTATTCATTTCCATGAAGGTCACAGTGGCCGTTTATAAGACTATAACTATAACACTGCAGGAGAAAACAGACTTTGTGTGTGTGTGTGTGTGTGTGTAGAGGTATATATACACACACATACACATATATTCATTCATTCATTATCTTCCGCTTTATCCTCTATTAGGGTCGCGGGGGGGGTTCCCCATGCCCATCCAGGGGAGAACGTTTCGGGGGCTGGGCAGATACACCCGGGACAGGGCGCCAATCCATCTCTGGGCACACACTCACACAGACACGCACACATACACACACTATATGGGGCAATTTGGAAAGCTCAATTGACTTGAACCATGTTTTTGGACTGTGGGAGGAAACCGGAGAACCTGGAGGAAACCCACGCGGACACGGGGAGAACATGGAAACTCCACCCAGATGGGGATTCGAACCGGGAATCCCTAGCGCTGAGAGGAGAACATGCTAAACCACTAGGCCACTGTGCCGCCACATATACATATATATATATATATATATATATATATATATATATATATATATATATATATATATATATAACAAAACCCATTTATAAACCTACATATAGGGACCTCATGTAAATGTAAATATATAAACAGGGAGTGGCGGCACGCTGGCTTAGTGGTTTAGCATGTTCTCCTCTTAGCGTTAGGGATTCCCGGTTCGAATCCCCATCTGGGTGGAGTTTGCATGTTCTCCCATTGTCTGCGTGGGTTTCCTCCAGGTTCTCCGGTTTCCTCCCACAGTCCAAAAACATGGATCAAGGTCAATTGAGATCTCCAAATTGCCCCCTATAGAGTGTGTCTGTGTGAGTGAGTGTGTGCCCAGCGATAGATTGGCATCCTGTCCTAAGTGTATCTGCCCAGCGCCCGAGACGTTCTCCCCTGGATGGGCATGGGGAACCCCACCGCGACCCTGATAGAGGATAAAGCGGAAGATAATAGATGGATGGATGGATAAACTCGGAGTGTAGAAGCCGTTCCTACTAAAGTGGGCGGAGTTTACTTTATATTATTGATGTTACAGAATGGAGAGAAGCCCGTTATTCCATCCAGGTGACATTTAAACTGGATTCGTTATGGCAGCATTGTGTTGCGGAGGATTTCGTCCTGAGCTGATTGTAGACATTTGATCCCGAGTCACTGGGATACGACGAACCACCTCCTCCTCAGCCTTCCTCCCCTCCACCTGCTGCCTGGAGGCTCCATCCTCAGCCACCCTAATCTTACTCTGTCTCCCGTATATACACTGCCAGGGCAAAAAACAACAACAGGACACACCCTTTAAGTGACCCCCCCCCCCCCCTCCACCAGATCAGAATCACATCCAGAGGGTGACCTGGCCATGCAGTGTATATAGTGTACATACACACACACACACACACACACACATATATAAACTCATCTGTCGCTGAAGTAAAATCACTGGTTTTATTTATTCTCTGAGCCACTTGAGTAATTTGAGTTGCAGGGGGTCTGAAATCAATCCTGTAATCATGGGGCGCCAGACGGGGCTTTACCGTGGGTGGGTTGCCAGTCCCCCCACAGAGCACCATGTGTACACACACCCACATTCAGTTAACCCACTTGCATGTTTTATAGAATTGTTTTATAAGCAGAGACGGGGAGAACATGCCAAACGCCCTCACTCACCCTGCCGCACTATTTTATGAGTTTTTATTTCATTAAAAAATGGACTGAAACTCATTATAATAAACACTGCTGCTGCTACACCAACGTAAAACTACTTTACAGACCGTGATGCGTTTAGCGTCCGTGTTTTCAGTGCTTCACATCAATAAGAGTAACACATGGCATCAGTCTGGAAGAGTAACGGCCCCCTAATGACCCAATTAAAAACGTTTTAATCATCAGAATCAGCCGTACAATCTGCTGTGAGTCTAATCTGCCTAATAATCAAAAGTAGAACTCATCCGATGCTGAATCAGACTCTGATACTCAACCGAGACGGCTGATAGACGTCCAGTTCAGAACAGCATCCTCTTCCTCACTGCGACCTGATTGGACGAGCATGGTTTTGAGTGACGTCGTCCTCTCCGCAGGTTTCACGTTTCCTGCGGCTGCTTCCGCTCTCATCTGCAGGCATTAATAATCCAGTGCGAGAGCGAGCGCGAGTGTCAATCTGAATCTGTCGATATCGGGCTTCTGTTAATCACAGCGCGGGTTCGGTGGCAGAGCACCCAGAGTCACCGAAAAACACCCACATTAAAGTGAGCAACCTGCCGAAAATTTACAGAATATCAACGGATTATTAAATTAATTTATTTATTGGTTCCACAGTCCAAAAACAAGGATTCAAGGTGAATTGGTCGCTCTTAATTGACATTTTTTAAAGGACACCTGATCCCTGTATCTTAGTGTCCTACACTTTTTAGTCGCTCACATAGCCCCGGTCCTCACAAGGTTTCAATAGGGTATACTAAATCCATTTGGTACGAGAGGGCGTGGCATTATTGTGAATAAATCACAGGAAAGAGGTTTTGTTGGTCCTGACACGTAGCGGAGTTCAATTACACCTCTTTCCCATGATTTATTCACAATAATACACAATCATTAAAAACATTAATAATCTGGTCTTCTGCAACGTAATGTAGTCCAGTTTTTAAAGCAAACGCTGTTCGCTGAGTAACAGCACTCCGGTTTCTATAATGATCATATACTGCCATCCCCACCTAAATTACAGAACGTAGTTCATTAAAAAAATTTAGGAAAATACGTGTTGTATATCACACATTGATACGAATGTGAAGCGCACAGTGGCGTGTGTTATTGTCAGTAATGTCACGGCTGGACAAACGGCTCAGCCGATCAGATTTGCTGATGACTCCGCTCAGCCATGCAGCCGTACATCATCACAAAGCAGCTTTACGGTAAGCCTTTAAACCCCCAAAGAGCAAGCTGAAGCGACAGTGGCAAGAAAAAACTCCATGTTATTTTAAGGAGGAAACCTTGGGAGAACCGAGGCTCAGTGGGGGGACTCATCGTCCTTGATGAGACAGGTGGCGCTGCGGGTCAGATCAGAGCCGCTGGATTTCGAAATGATGCCGAAAATAGCAGAGCCCGGTCTGGGTTCGGGCGAGGATCAGAGATGATGGGTCGGTAATGAGGCTGGCGCCCGGAGACGCAGGGACGGGGTGTAGCGCTGCTGCGGGATGTAAACATTGGCGAAGCTTATTAAAACCCGGCTTATCTGAAGCTGCCTGAACCCCAACAATGATTTTACACAGCGGGGAGATTAAAGCCACAGCGGCTCGAGAGCTATGAATTTAGATCAGACCAGGTTAACCTCCGAACATCTGATCCGTAAGTTCACGTTAGGGGGGACGTAGAGAACATCAGGTCCAACCACAGAGACGCCTTCTGCTTAAAATATATAGATTAATACAGATTAATAAACAGTGGAGTTTATGAGGGTCGGATTAGATGCAGTATATCCAGAACAGTGATTGGATTTGGGCTGATAACAGCACATCCAATTAAATGGTTACCTCGATTAACCTAATTAAAAAAAATAAAATTAAAAAAACCTTAGATTTTCCCAATAAAACTAAATCCAATTCTCGAATCCAATAAAAAAACACGCCTGCTTATCCATCGCTGGGTGTTCACTATTTATAAAGGGCAGTGCTTCTAAAATAGTGGGGCGCCTGTGGGGGGGGGGGGCACATAAGATATCACAGAGCAAGCGATATTTAGTGTACTGAACAAACCCTCAAGAGACAACACGGAAAATTATTTAACAGGAATGACGGAGACAAAAGCGGAGAGAGACGAAAATAACGAGAGCAACAAAAGTCAACCGAAAGATAAAACGAGGAAATGTGTAGGTATCGCTTGGTTTCACGGAAACGAAGGTGGGAGACGAAGAAAGAGCGGTGTGTCTGCTGTGTCTGTAAATGTTGGCAGCGGACAGCGTGAAGCCAAAAAAATGAAGGCGTCACTTAAAGACATTCCACCTCCATCACACTGATAACCGCTTACGTTTTTAAATCGTAAACGTGACGCGTAGAGCCAGCGATCATCCCGCTTTATGAAAACTACTTCAGAAAAGTTGTGCGCTGCAAAACGGGCGCGTTGAAGACATCAGTTCTGACTTCCTCAAAAAAAAAAAAAAAAAACAGCACAAATTGTCGTATTCGTTTTTGTTTTGTAGGTTAAAGTTAATAAATTGAGCTCCGGAATGAATGTTGCTGATGAATTTGAATTTATTATTATTTATTGATTTTATTTCTTTTATTTTTTCAGTATCAAATGCCAGTCAGTTCAAAAATGTTTCTGGTTTAAATAAGGATTTCATTCGTTTCTGTTACAAACTAAAAAACAAAGTTAATAAAATGATTCTTTGTTGTAAGTTGATCTATATTTCTTTCTTTTTTGTTTCCTTTATTGTTAATAAGGAGACATTGTTATAAAAGAGCTGAACTTATAACAAATTTATAGACAAATCATACTACAGAGGGCGTGTAAAAATACTTTTTTTTTTTTGTGAGTGAGTGTGTGTGTGTGTGTGTGTGTGTCTCCTTGAATTGATGTGTTTGAACTGTGGTAGGAAAGTGGAGAACCCTGAGGAAACCCACATGGAGAACATGATCTACCCAGATTGGGATTCCAACCTGAATCCCCAGCAATAAGAGGAGAACATGCTAATCACAACACTGCCATGCCACCCCCCCACCCCCCATATATACAGATGGAATGTAATGAGACCCGTTTGGACCTCACAACCATAAGATCATTTATCATTGGAATCCATAGAACTTTTAGGACACGGGGGGGGGGGGGGGGGGCTGTAGCGTTAAATCTCATGTAGTCATTTAAAATCAATAAAAAAAAAACAATTAGAGCTGATCGATTCTATTTTTGAGGATCCGCGGCATCCTGTCTCAGGTTCAGACGTCCTCCTGATAGAATCGAAGGCTGAGCGCCGGGACCGTCTGAAAATTTCATGAAGGAGTTTTAATTAAAGGTGCAGTCTGCGTGCGCTCAGAGGACGTCTCCGGTGTCACTCAGTGAAGGAGGTGAGACGGCAGACGTAAGACAATATTAGAAATCGGAAAACACAGCAGACGGAAGATGAAATTCAAAGCTCGTTTCTTTAGGAGGGAACCTTTCGAGTATATACCTGTAAATTTATATAAACACATACAACATGCTGATGGTATTAAAGCTCCCGTATGTGAAACATGATATGCCACCTGGATTCTGACAGAAGCTGGTAGATGGAGGGGCAGTTGGCGGGTGGTGTGCAGTCTATTACAGTCTATACTGGCGGACGCTTGAGGGAACGTTTGACCAACAGACGATCTACTGAGGTGGACATGCTCCACCCAGTGGACCCAGCAGCAAAAGACGCCGTTTGTAGAGAGCAGGAGTAGTGCCGTCTGAGGAATGGCGGGTTGTAGGGTCCCATGCTTCTCTGAGGTACGTTTCACATTATCTATGTCGTATTATAGAGTGTGTATGTAGTATGGTGTATGTTCACATGTCCTAAAGAATTTTATATAGATTTAAATTACCGTATTTTCCGGACTATAAGGCGCACCTAAAAGCCTAAAATTTTCCCAGAAATTGTACGTGCGGCTTATAATCCGGTGCCTTATACTGTACTGAGTTCCAAAATCTATAAAAGTGTTGTTGTGCGACCGGGTGGTTTTGTCCACACATTACCGTCCCTGCTGATCTGTGACTCCATGTGCGCTCATCTCACAGAAAAGTCGAGTAAAGAAAATTCATTTGGAGCTCGCCGTCATTCCGGCCAGGAGGATTAAATAAAGAACTCCGACCGCTGGACATTGGTGTAAACGGGGCGTTTAAAGTAAAGTTGCGGGCGGCGTGGGAGCGATGGATGATAGACGGTGAACACACGATTACTAAAACTCGGGAGGCGGCGGCGGGGCGAGTTACACCACCGTCTGTGAATGGATTGTGGACGTCTGGGCTGAGGTTTCTGCTGTGACCGTCGTCCGAGCTTTCACGAAAGCCGGCATCGTCGCCGAACGGCCGCCTGGAGACGAGACGGACTCGGACATCGATGAGGGGGACACCGGAGTGCTGGATAGAGACACAGCTTTTTAATTCAGACACAGAAGACGAGGACTTTGATGGATTTGTGGGAGAAGAGGATTAAAATAATGTGTGTTTTATCAAGTAGTAGAATAAACGTCAATTATAAATCAGCGTTTTGCATCCTTTACTTTTCCCTAATTCCCTAAGTCCCTAATTCAGACTGCGCCTTATAGTCCGGTACGCCTTAAATAGAGGATATATCCCTAATAGAGGATAAAGCCGAAGATAATGGATGGATGGATGAATATTTCGTATTATTATTATTATTATTAGTTTCATGTGGTTGGGTCCGGTCACGCCCACTTTGTACCAGCGTCCCGTGCGTTTAACTTATAAGTATCTCAACGTGTGTAAACAAACTGGAACGCATTTCCTAAATCCTAATGAGGACGCTAAAAGGTCGTCCCGCGGTGTGTGTGTTATTCTCGTTCCCGATTTCACGCAGGTCTATGAGGACCGACAGGAAAACCGTGATGTCACTCTGACCTTTTGGTGCTGAACATGTCGGCGACGCCTCCTCTCTCTGGGTCGCTTGCAAAAGACGGGAAGTCGAGAGGACGGGGATTCCTTCAGGCAGCAGACCTTAAAGCGAGAGCGAGACATAAGGAGACACGTTAGAGGTACTCCATAAACTGTGACATCACCACCTGCAGACTGGATCATCTAGAAATCGCTCGGTACACACAAACACACACTACAAAGGGGCAATTTAGAGCAGTCAATTCACCTTGAAACCAGAGAACCTGGGGAAAACCCATGAGACACGGGGAAAACAATGACAATCCACCCAGATCCCCAGCGCTGAGAGAAGAACATGCTAATGACTTCACCACTTTAAGCGGTTTATTATTTTTAAATTTGTCATGTTTTAGGGAGGGCGGAACGGTAGCTTAGTGGTTTAGCATGTTCTCCTCTCAGCGCTGGGAATTCCCGGTTCGAATCCCAATCATGGTGCAGTCTCCATGTCCTCCCCGTGTCTACATAGGTGTCCTCTGGGTTCTCCGCTTTCCTCCCACAGTCCAAAAACATGGATCAAGGTCAATGGAATTCTCCAAATTGCCCCATATAGAGTGTGTCTGTGTGAGTGAGTGTGTGCCCAGCCATAGATTGGTGTCCTGTCCTGGGTCTATCTGCCCAGCGCCCGAAACGTTCTCCCCTGGATGGACATGGGGAACCCCACCACGACCTAATAGAGGATAAAGCGAAAGATAACGGATGGGTGGATGTTTTAGGGAGGAATTTAAGTGTGTGTGTGTGTGTGTGTGTGTGTGTGTGTGTGACAACAACAGTTACAATGTACACAAGTACTACACACCCTACACCCGCATGTCTGCAATTGAGCCTCACATTTTCAATCGGTCTGTCAGATGAAGGGAAACAGGTTTAGAAAGAAGAAACTAAAATAAAAAGCAGAAGGAGAGCGTTAGAGTGAGAGAGAGAGAGAGAGAGAGAGAGAGAGAGAGAGAGAGAGAGAGAGAGAGAGAGAGAGAGAGAGAGAGAGAGAGAGAGAGAGAGAGAGAGAGAGAGAGAGAGAGAGAGAGAGAGAGAGAGAGAGGGAGAGAGAGTGAGAAAGAGAGAGAGCAAGAGAGAGTGAGAAAAAGAGAGAGCAAGAGAGAGAGAGAGACAGAAAGAGAGTGAGAGACAGAGAGAGAGAGGGAGAGAGAGAGAGGGAGAGAGAGTGAGAAAGAGAGAGAGCAAGAGAGAGTGAGAAAGAGAGAGCAAGAGAGAGAGAAAAAGAGAGAGCAAGAGAGAGAGAGAGCAAGAGAGAGAGTGCGAGAGAGCGAGAAAGAGAGAGTGAGTGAGAGAGCAAGAGAGAGAGAGAGAGCAAGAGAGAGAGAGCGAGAGAGAGAGAGAGTGGGTGTGTGTGTGTGTGAGAGAGAAAGTGAGAGAGAGAGAGAGTGAGTGTGTGTGTGAGAGAGAGAGAGTGAGAGTGAGTGTGTGTGTGAGAGAGAGAGAGTGAGAGTGAGTGTGTGTGTGAGAGAGAGTGAGAGAGTGAGTGTGTGTGCGAGAGAGAGCGAGAAAGAGAGAGAGAGAGAGAGAGAGATGGGCAGGACAAGCAGACAGAATGCACAGACAGTAAATAGGAGCTTGTGGGACGAACACAGCGGGATAATGAGATTAGATTGTGTGGAATGTTTACTCAGGATCTCACTGAGTCTTCATTACTGCCTTCATTCCACTGACTCATCTGAGAGGACGACTGCTGCGGTACGACCGGCGTCGCCACGTCACCCGCAGTCTGCTGCCGGGTAACACATTTAAAAACGTTACCTGTGAGCATCAACACAACTCTTATAACCTATACATGAGGTTCTAACACAGTTTTATCAAACGGGAGGAACAGCTACTTAAATCTGATTGGCTGAGCCGTTTGTCCAGCCGTGCCATTATTGACAATAACGCACACCCTTCACATTTGTATCGTGTGCGTGATAAACAATACATTATAGTCCAGATGTTTTCTACAAACTTCGTTCTGTAATATTGGCCAGTAGATGGCCGTGGTAGAGAAACCGGAAATCCTGTTACTCAGCGATCGGCATTCCCTTTAAGAACCAGACAAGATTTTGTCGTAGAAAACGAGAGACAAAGACGTATAGTGTGTTTGTAAGTGCTTTAGGAAAGGAATAAGACACTCGAGGTTGTGTGTTATTGTAAATAAATCATGGGAAACTGTTGTAACTGTATTCTGCAGCACTCACGCGTGTTTGTTCCTGATATGGCCACACCCTCTCATGGCTTATTGCGTTGTTATCGTTACAGCTGCACGATTCCAACATTGTGTCGGGTTCCCTTTCCGCACAAAGCCTGATCCATAAGGGGACGGATGGGCAAGTCTTCCTGCCTTCATCCACACGGCGCCCGTCTCTGTGCACCCTATCCCGTCCTCTGACAGGTCCCCAGCACTCTAGCAGTTGGCAATCACCATGCCATCGCAGTCAGCGCCACCCTGGCATCTCTTGGTCTGCCCCAACCCTCAACCACTCCACAAGGCAGACGACCAACCGCACACATGTACAATTTTAATTTTTTATTCTTTTTTGGACCGTGCGAGGAAATCTGAGCTCCCGGTGGAAGCGAAACAAAATTCACGGAGCCAAATATCAGTAGCGGGCACCGACTCACGTTGCGAGAATGAAGCCAATCGGCATAAGACGGGACAATCAGATGGACGTCCAGACTGCGAGGACAAAGAAATTGCACGGAATCCATCCGACGTAATGAGCTCTAAGGCAAACATTCCGTTTCTGGCCATTTGGCGGCGGCGAGAACGTAGAGGTTTTAATCACAGCACCAACGACCGCCCGAGTGACTCATCTGCACAAAGCAATGCTCTTTTTTTTCCCGCTCTTTCTTATTTATTCGGCGGCGATTGTAATTTTCCGTCTCGCGTTCTCAGGCTCGGGTCGAAGTGGGTCACGTATCCGACGATAAGAGGCCACATTATCGCTGCGTAACGCAATTATGTAAATCCCTCCTTGATTACAGAGAATGCGTTCTGTGCATCTTTTCTTTTTTTTGTTGGTTGGGGGGGGTGGGGGGGTTTGTATTCAGCAGGCTCATCATCAGCATCTCTCTCTCTCTCTCTCTCTCTCTCTCCCTCCTGTCTGCCAGTCTTTGAACTCATGCGACCTTCCGCATCCGCCCGTAACACGCAGAACGCGGATCGGAGGGGAGCATTGGAATGCACGGGACGTTCTGCTCAAAACAGAGCGATGTTATTTTTAGCCGCCGTCTCTCCCGATGACGTCGTTCGGTCCCCGGTTAGCATTCCGCCGGCTTTCCTTACGCCGCGTTACGCCGCGGTGTTGGAGAACCCCGGTCCCGGAGGGGTGCGCTCCGCGCCGTTTAGGCATTCTACACGCTGACTGTTCAAAGTTCAAAGTCGGCTTTATTGTCAATTCCTTCACGTGTTCTATACATACAAAGTAATCAAAATTAGGGTCCTCACTGTCCCACGGTTACGAGACATTTAGGACATTAAAACATTACATTTACATTTAGTCTTTTATCCAAAGCGACTTACAAATCAAAGTCAGAAGTTATGGAGAAAACCAACTATACTGTAACTTAATCAAACCTGATTGTTATTCGATGCTGCAGCCCCTCCCCCCCTTTTTTTTTTCTCTACAGCAGGTAAATGCGTCTTCGGTAGTTTCTGAAAACTGCTCAGTGATTCTGCCTTACGGACAGAGTTGGGAAAAACGTTCCACCATTTTGCGGTGGTAAACACCACAGAGTGAGAATCAGCTCCTCGGTGAGGTGGAACCACCAGGGGGCGATCATCACAGGAGCCAAGTGAATGAGTCGGAGTGTATTTTGAAAAGAAAAGAAGTGAAGGTAAGAGGGGGCAGATCCAGAGATGGTTCTGCAGGCCAGAGTCAGTGACTTGTACTGAACACTATGACTAT
The DNA here is from genome assembly GCA_019802435.1 of Corydoras maculifer. Classification (NCBI taxonomy): domain Eukaryota; kingdom Metazoa; phylum Chordata; class Actinopteri; order Siluriformes; family Callichthyidae; genus Corydoras; species Corydoras maculifer. The sequence goes on from JAFMOD010000091.1 coordinate 1,006,753, forward strand.
GAAGACATAAAACAAAAACAAAAAAAAAAGTAAAAGGAAACTCACGCGGACATGGGGAGGACATGAAAACTCCACCCAGATGGGGATTCGAACAGGGAATCCCTAAGCCACCGTGCCGCCCGCGAAATAAGATACTACAAATAATTGAGAACAAAATACTGTTATTAAAATAACGAGGAGCAAGTTCGCTTTGAGAAGTTGAATGTTCCAGATAATAAAAAAAATCTATTTGTGTTGTTGTTTTTACGTTTGATTGATGTTTTCAACCTTGTTTCACGGTCTTTCTGGAAAATGGAGATATTTTTTCTTTCTTTTCTATTTCCCACAGAAGCTTTTAAAGTTGGTAAGAGCCTCGAGGTTGGTGCAGCATCAGGCGGGAGAGCCAAAGTGGTATTTCTGGGTCAGAGAGAACATGAGGAATTGAACCGAGTCCGAGCTCCCACGCAATCGCTGCGCGCTATACGAGGAACGTCCGAGTCACTGAAGCTAATGCTCGTCTGCCGATGCTGTTGAAACAAGCCTGGACATTTTCCAACCAGCGAGCGCGGTAACCGGCTTTGTACCGCTCGGCGTCTCCCAACAAAAGCTAATTAAAGTGATTCAGAATCACTGGAGTGGCGAGAACAGACTTCCAGCAGGAGTATGTGGTCCGGGTTTTGGGCCAAGTCCACCGACGTCACCACTGAGGGTCCTTAAGCAATACCCATGGCCCTCCGTGCTCCGGGAGCATCAGCTGGACAAATTATTTTCTTCTAACTCTTTGGTTTGATGGAATGATTCCCCACTCAGATGTTAATGGAGCCTCCTCCGTGGATTATCTTTCGCTTTTGTATTTTCTCTCTCCTCGTCAAATTGCCTTCGCGGTTTATTGTCAGCTCGTCAACGCTTCTCGCCGTCTTCGGTAAATACTGTGTTATGAGTAATTGCTGTATTCAGACAATCCACTTGACACTGACGTATAGAGCAGAGAATTCGAGGTGAAGAAACGAGATTGCTTTTCACACACTGTGATTTCATCATTTTTGCCGATTTTGGCCAATTGCTCCCCTAATTCCTGTATCAGATTCGTGAGTCACATGACCCAACCCCCCACCCCACCACCCCGGGTGACACATGAATCCGTTGACTGGATACTTTCACTGGGAAAAAAAAAACAGGAGCCCTTCACATGCCATGTTACCAATGTGACCAGTAGAGGTCAGTATTGTTACAGCAAGCCCAGTCCCTCCTCTATATTTGGAGCATGTGAATACAAGGACATAAGTATACAGACAGACCTACACACCCTAAATTCAGGTGTTTAATTCAGTTCTATTGACACAGGTATATCAAATCAAGTGTATTTTTGGGCAACTGAGTGACACCGTTAGGGGAAGGCCCTTTTCCATTCCAGCATGACCATGCATCAGTCCAAGGTACCAAAATATGGTCCATAATGGCATGATTGGGGCAGTATGGTGTGTAAAAACTAGACTGCATTGCCCTAACCCCTTATTTAACACTCAACATCAGTGTCTAACCTGACCACGCTCCTCTGGACGAGCAAAAGCACCCAAAGACCATAAGCTTGTTGATAAGTGGACGCCATTATATAGTAGCTGCACCAACATAACGATAACAATAACGTAAAGATAGTGTAAAGATGTTTCAGTACTATTGGTCTATAGTATATATTGCCAAAGACACATAGAACCGTAAACTGTTGATATACACTGTTCTAAGTCACATGAGATGCAACACAGCAGGAGCAGAGTCAGTAAGAGCTGATCCAGATATTCATTACAACGCATTGTTAGCACTCAGCAGACAAACTTGTCGCAATAAATTATTAAGTCCGATCTTAAGACGTGGACGAGCGAGATTTCCACTGGGAAAACTTGCGAATTCGTCAAGATTCATGCCACGCTTCCACTTCACTTCCATCATTTTTCCTATTGTACACGATATGGACAGACGCATCAGGGAGGTTTTCTACACAATACACTGACAGGAGCTTTAATAACATCCCATAATAACAACACACTAACACGTCTCTGTAAAGGCTTTCTATGAGAAATTCGGAGTGTGTGTGTCTGTGAGATGTTCCCAGTTATCCAGAACTCTCAACCAATCATAACGTGGTGGCTTTGTGCAATAGAGCACAGAGAAGGACCTTCCCCAAACTGTTTGCATATGGCTCAGTGCTGCCACCTCCAAACCCATCCAACGCCGCTCTGTTTTATGCACACGCTGGGCTGATCTCTCTCATAGATATTAAATCATTCTGTGGACGTCCAAACCGAAGTCGTCGTATCTATGAATAAAATGTTCAGCCAACGTAAAGACTCGATATGTGGACGTCTTCATAACTGTGCGGTATTAAATGAATTGAGATAACTTTCCTCCAACTCAAAATAAATGTATGTTCAATTGTAATAAGCCTTTTTTTTAAGGCGATATGAGAAACTGTCAGCTCGAAAGCACCGAGTCAGCAAAACAGCAGGAAACAGCCTATAGCGCCGAGCAACGTTGGAAAGCATCAGATTCATGGGAATGCGAAGAGACACGAGCTAGAATTCTTCTGCTGACTCATTCCAGCAAATAATATTTTGTTGACAGAGACGAATGCTTCTTGGGGCCGTGTTCTTCAGCATGACTTTGTTTCGAGGCTTTAATTGTATAGAAAGCAAAAGCTGGGGATCAGAATGGCCAAGGGGGGGAGGGGGGTGCATTGTACTAACACTCTGCCATGGAAATATCTGGGGGTCATTAAAATATTAAAAATAAATGTAAAATGTGCTAAAACCTTTAGTTTTATTAAAGCAGATTATTCTCTTAAATGCAGAGAAAATATATTATACATTCATTCATTCATTATCACCCGCTTTATCCTCTATTAGGGTTTGGGGGGGGGGGCGTCTCGGGCGCTGGGCAGATACACCCAGGACAGGGCGCCAATCTATCGCTGGGCACACACTCACTCACACAGACACACTCTATATGGGGCAATTTGGAGAACTCAATTGACTTGATCCAATGTTTTTGGACTGTGGGAGGAAACCGGATAACCCGGAGGAAGCCCACGCAGACACGGGAAAAACATGGAAACTCCACCCAGATGAGGAAATCCCTGGTGCTGAGAGGCGAACGTGTTAACCACTAAGCCACCGTGCCGCCCTGGTTTTCTCCCACAGTCCAAAAACATAAATTCAGGGTAAACTGGCTGTTCTAAATTGCCCCTATGTAGCGTGTGTCTGTGTAGGTGAGTGGAGCCCTGTCCTGGGTGTATCTCACCCAGCGCCTAAAACGTTCTCCCAAGGGTGGACATTGGGATTCCTCCTCCCGGATAACCGGTTGGAATCCCCATCTGGGTGGAGTATGGAAACTCCCCGTGTCCGTGTGTGTTTCCTCCGGGTTCTCCGGTTTCTTCCCACAGTCCAAAAACATGGATCAAGCCAATTGAGTTCTCCAAATTGCCCCATATAGAGTTTGTCTGTGAGTGAGTGTGTGCCCAGTGATAGATTGGCGCCCTGTCCTGGGTGCATCCGCCCAGCGCCCGAAAAGTTCTCCCCTGGATGGGCATGGGGAACCCAACCGTGACCCTAATAGAGGATAAAGCAGAAGATAATGGATGAATGAATAAATGGTGGATGTATGTCTACATTTTTGTGGGACCTGGCCGGGGAAGGCCTACTGATGTAACTCTAGATTTTGGTTTGGAGGAACCTGAGAGAATCCTTTCATACACATTCGGATTTGAACCTTCAGACCTCCAAAAATCTTGTTCGAAAGCCTCCCCAGAAGACCACAAACTGTTTAGGCTGCGAAGGGAGAACCGACTTAGAATAGAATTTTGTAAAAGCTCCGCTAGGTTCTTCTGATTTGATTTCTTTAATACTGCGGGGAAGCTTCCCGTCACTGTTCAGCCACGACATCGGCATTAACCCCAGGGAGATTTTAAAATACCGACTTCCTGCGCAAAAAACAAACAAACAAAAAAAAAAACCTGTGAATGTTATATATAAGTCTGTGAGTTGTGTAGGCGGCTGTAAATATGCAGTGACCCGTGAGGTGGATGGATCGGGTTACTGCGGCTTAGCACTGCAAATCCCTCTTTAATTCCGAGGTAAGTCTGTAGTCCTCTTTACAGTGTGGAGAGAAAATCTGATGTTGCTGACAAACAAATTTACTCTCTCTACTTGCTCAGGTTCTTTTTTTTTTTTTTTTAATAATGGAGGTTCTGAGGATGGAGGTTCTGCTAACAACTACAAAGTCCACGGCATGGTCAGTACCAACACCAACACCCGTGGCTGGCACGAGGAGCAGATATTATTATGTTTCTCTCTGAGAACATTTTCAGACACTACACCAACCTGCCATCACTTTCTACCGTTGTAGCCTATCCGGCTCAAGGTTACTCTTTCATTACCGTATTTTCCGGACTATAAGGCGCACCTAAAAGCCTAAAATTTTCCCAGAAATTGTACGTGCGGCTTATAATCCGGTGCCTTATACTGTACTGAGTTCCAAAATCTATAAAAGTGTTGTTGTGAGACCGGGTGGTTTTGTCCACACATCGCCGCCCTGCTGATCAGTGACTCCATGCGCGCTCATCTCACAGAAAAGCCGAGTGAAGAATATTAATTCGGAGCTCGCCGTCATTCCGGGAGGATTAAATAAAGAACTCCGACCGCTGGACATTGGTGTAAACGGGGCGTTTAAAGTAAAGTTGCGGGCGGCGTGGAAGCGATGGATGATAGACGGTGAACACACGTTTACTAAAACTCGGGAGGCGGCGGCGGGGCGAGTTACACCACCATGGACGCCTGGGCTGAGGTTTCTGCTGTGACCGTCGTCCGAGCTTTCACGAAAGCCGGCATCGTCGCCGAACGGCCGCCTGGAGACGAGACGGACTCGGGCATCGATGAGGGGGACACCGGAGTGCTCGATAGAGACACAGCTTTTTAATTCAGACACAGAAGACGAGACTTTGATGGATTTGTGGGAGAAGAGGATTAAAATAATGTGTTTTTATCAAGTAATAGAATAAACTTCAATTATAAATCAGCGTTTTGCATCCTTTACTTTTCTTGTAGATCGTATGTTTTAACAAGTGCCTTATAATACACTGCCGTACAGAATAAGTACCGTACAGAAACAGACCCCATAATTCAGACTGCGCCTTGTAGTCCGGAAAATACGGTACTTTTGTGCTCTTCCCTGATAAAGTGAGACGAACCACAAAATAAAACACGGTATCCAGTAGGCGCATATATAAACACACATGCTCTGTACTCACACGTCTCACTTAAAAGCTTCTCGGATTTAAACTCACAGGAAAAAAAAATAATAAACCAGCTGCACTTTTGTAGTAACTGAATTGCTTCCAGCTATAAATAATGCATACAGCGGTGGAGAGGAGAGTCTACTTGTCTGGGTGCTTTATTTTATGATGTATTAAGAATAAACACGCAGCAAATACTCTAACTTTTGCCGACTGCCGTCTTGCGTTTTGAGGTCGATGTAGAAGAACCAGCACAGAGTCCTGACCTCAACCCCATCACAACCTTCATCTAACATCCATGATGCTGTTATGGATGAACAGGCAAACAGACCCTCAGGCGCACCCCAAAATCCTGCAGAAAGCCTTCTTAATTACTTCAAATTTAAGAAAATTGACCAGATTCTTTACAACATATTAAAGGATTATTCTTTATCTGACTCGTGGGGTGATTTCACACGTTGGAGATCCGATCTGGTTTCGGGAGATCGAAATCAAATTTGGTTCTAATGGCAGAGTGAAAATCGGTTACACGGAATTAGACATGGCAGTCCGTCACAGGGACGTGGGATGTCACCCGACGGCTGAGAGCCGTGAACGCAGGAGCTGGTGTAATAGAATACAGAAAATACAAAACCCAGTGGAGCCCGTTTTAACATCATGTCTAAAATAATAATGGCATTATGGAGGAGATGATGTAAAGGGATGCGGCGCCACCTGTGACTGGTGTGTGTACCGACATTTAAATCAGTGTGGGGCCTTTGGATCATTAAATATGTGACCAATATGCCATAATAAGCTTTTTATTTGATCTTCGCCAAATGGAAAGAGCCACACCGTCGCAGTAAACGGAGAGATCATGCAAGTGCCCGCATCGTTGTCCCGATTCATGTCGGATTACAAATCAGGTGCTCAAAAATACAGAAAGTAACTCGTACTCCAAAATAAAAGAATGTTTTAACAGTGTGATGCTGGGATTGATAACTGATTTTAGACACGACTTTCTATATGTTACTGTCCGCAGCTACCGTATCCCCTCTTCAGGATGTTTTTCAAGCACCTGATTTATAGCAAGGACACAGAGGCACCGGGCGCACGGCCACTCTTGTTCATAGGGGTCACATGTGCATGGAAGGTACCTTAATTATTTAATTGTCCAATGATGTGGCAGCAGTGTGATGGTACAAACTCATGCAGATGCAAAGTGGAGAAGAACTGCCACATCAGCACCTCTCCTGCCTCCCGTCAACCACACCGTGATTATAGAATGATGGATGGTGGCGTTAGAGGAGGGCATGGTGGATGGAGAAGCCGTAAAAATAACAGCAGTGCAGCAGTTCGTGATGTAAGGAAGTTACAAGAAGCCGAGTCTGACTTTTTAACCCAGATTTTTTTTTTAAATTTTTATGCAACCCAATATCACTTGCTAAAGCACTTTCCTATCCCGCCAGTGTTTATTCCCAGATCTAATTACCGAGTGTCTCCCAGCCAGCTGCTGTGGGAATCCTCCTCATTCCGAGCAGCTGATGGAGCCTTTTAAAGCTTCTATAAAAACAAAAACTGTTTACTCATCACCCCTCACTATAACAGTAAGGTTATTAAGACTATAACTTAAATAAATAGGAGGATCCGCAGGGAGTTGCTTTAGAAGTTTGGGATTAGACCTCACGTAAAAAAAATAATAAATATATATATATATATATATATATATTCATTCATTCATTATCTCCCGCTTTATCCTCTATTAGGGTCGCGGGGGGGTTCCCCATGCCCATCCAGGGGAGAACATCTCGGGCGCTGGGCAGATAGACCCAGGACAGGGCGCCAATCCATCGCTGGGCATATATATATATATATATATATATATATATATATATATATATATATATATATATATATTCATTCATTCATTATGTTCTGCTTCATCCTATATTAGGGTCGCGGGGGGGTTCCCCATGCCCATCCAGGGGAGAACGTTTCGGGCGCTGGGCAGATACACCCAGGACAGGACGCCAATCTATCGCTGGGCACACACTCACTCACACAGACATGCACGCATACACACTCTATATGGGGCAATTTGGAGAACTCAATTGACTTTTTCCATGTTTTTGGACTGTGGGAGGAAACAGGAGAACCCGGAGGAAACCCACGCAGACACAGGGAGAACATGCAAACTCCACCCAGATGGGGATTCGAACCGGGAATCCCTAGAGCTGAGAGGAGAGCGTGCTAAACCACTAAGCCACCATGTCGCCCTTATATATATATATATATATATATATATATATATATATATATATATATATAAAACCTTTTAAGTAAAGCATTGTATACATTTGCGTTTCTTGTTGTTGTTGGTCCCCTGTCGGTCCTCTGTTCTCTATTGGTCACAGAACAGGTATCATTTGGGTGGTGGATTGTTTATGGTCAGTTCTGCAGTGACACTGATGCCGTGAGGGAGTTTCGGTACAGCGGTGCCTCAGTGAGACTGCTGGGATAGGAATAATGCACCCACCCAATAACCCCTGCTCTGTGGTGCTACTATTGGGGTTCTGAGCATTAGAACAGAGTACACAGTATGTACTGTAGGTCACAAACAGATGGACTACAGAATGAAACTATAGAACTACAAAGTCCATCTTATTGTGAGATGGTAACAGGGTTCTTTATTATTAAGCTTGGAATTATTTACAGTAGTTTTTAAGGGCCAACAACCGACCACTATGTTTTCAACCAGTAAATAAGAGGAGTTCAGGAGGAACTAAACAGAGTTCAGGAGGAACCACCCAGGTGACAGCATGGTTCCTCTGAAGGAACCACGACGCTCAGCTGTACGGAACAGCGTTACGATACTTCATTTAATGACTTATTACTGTACAATTACAGACGCCCATTTATTTTAAACGCTATAAATGTTGTTTTAAACGTCGTAACGTCAAAATACTGTCAAATAGTCCTCCGTTCCGTTCCGTTTAGTTTTTTTTTAACTAAATACACTTGATATTTGCACTATATTGTCTGACACGAAATAATAAAATGAAAAAAAATATAATATATAATATAAAGCGTCGCGTTAATTTGTCCGAACTTAAAACGACGTTTATTGACACAAAAAAAAAAATAAAATGAAAAAAAAAACACGTTAAAAAAAAATCAACATTTCCAACGTCGAAAACCGTTGAACCCGGCCGTGCGGCGGACCGTTACCGTCCCGCCGTGAGAGTTTTCCTCCCAGTAACTTGTGTTGAGTCGGGGCAAGGAAGTTGTTTCTAATTAACGCCGTTAATTAATCGAGTTTAATGAAGGTGATTGTTGGTACTCACGTGCGCGTCATACTGGATGAAGTCTCTCGTCTCTCGGCGGACCGGACGAACCGCACCGTCACAGTAATCCGACCGGCTCAGAGCGGACCGCACCATCTCCGCAGGGCAGAGGGGGAGGGAGCGGGCCGTACCAACATCCAGCACCATGGACAACGTCCCGAGTCCTCACACGTCATTACCGTCAAATCTAAAGGAGAAAATTGACTGATGTTAACTATAACATAATATAACAACAATCAGTGAAATCAATCATATATATATATATATATGGGCGGCACGTTGGCTTAGTGGTTTAGCACGTTCTCCTCTCAGCACTAGGGATTTCAGGTTCGAATCCCCATCTGGGTGGAGTTTCCATGTTCTCCCCGTCTCCGCGTGGGTTTCCTCCGGGTTCTCCGGTTTCCTCCCACAGTCCAAAAACATGGATCAAGGTCAATTGAATTCTTTGAATTGCCACATATAGAGTGTGTGTGTGTGAGTGAGTGTGTGCCCAGCGATGGATTGGCACCCTGTCCTGGGTGTATCTGCCCAGCGCCCGAAATGTTCTCCCCTGGATGGGCAATGGGAACCCCACCGCGACCCTACCTAAGGATAAAGCGAAAGATAACGAATGAATGAAATATATATATATATATATATATATATATATATATATAGTACAGGATATGAGGAGTTCCCCATGTCCATCCGTTTCAGGTGCTGGGCAGATACACCCAGGACAGGGAGCCACTGGAAACACACTTACTCACGCAGACACACTCTACATGGGGCAATTTGGAGAATTCAATTGACTTGATCCATGTTTTTGGACTGTGGGAGGAAACCGGAGAACCCGGAGGAAACCCACGTAGACACGGGGAGAACATGGAAACTCCACTCAGATTGGGATTCGAACCGAGAATCCCTAGTGCTGAGAGGAGAACATGCCAACCACTAAGCCACCATATATATATATATATATATATATATATATATATATATATATATATAAAATCTAGAGGTAGGAAAAGTTTAGTGTTCGTAGCAGTAGTAATACTAGTAATGGTACTGGCTGGTAATGGTAGAAGTTGTATGGGTAGCAGTAGTAGTAGCAAAGGTAAAAGTAAGGTTGTGGTAGTAAGAGGGCAGTAATAGTAGCACTAGTACAAGTACCAGTATCAAACGTAGTAGTGGTGGTGGTGGTGATGATAGTTATAGTTAGAGTAGTAGTAGTCTTAGTAGTAGGGAAGCAATTTGTTTTGTTTTTAGTGACAGTAGAAGTAAAAGTAATACTACAATTAGTGGCGGTTATAACAGTTGTAGTAGAAATAGAAGGAATGCTAATACTAGTACTACTAATAATAACAATACGACAAAAAATAGAATTTTAAAATCTCAACCCACAATTTAAATTTTATTTTGTAATTCCAATTACACCATTGAATATATTTACTGAATTTCTTTAAAGGACTTTTAATGAAAGAAAAGTTGCAGATAAAGATACTGAAAATAAATGAGACCTGTTTATTCTTCAAGTTAAAAAGCTATATTCGGGTATTTAAATAATTGAAATAGGACATTATTGAGTGAGACTGCAGGGTCATGCAGCTCCTGAGGGCACACTGCAGACAGAGGTGTAACAGAAGCTGCTGATGGGGCGTGTTGGTTCAGTCGGCGGTACGCTCGAGCTCTTTACTGGATTAACGCTGGAAGATGACCACCTCACCTGTACGTCAACACACTCGCCGTCATGTGGTAAACAGCCGGGCGAGGGACGGTCCGTGCGATGTTCGAGGCGGGAAGGGGGAAGGGCGTGATGCAAGAAGCTGTCACTGCGACACACGGCACAGCCTGCTGACTCATCGAAATCATACCCCGCACGCACCGGCAGGAGCGTACGCTGCATGTGCATGTGCAACCACGGAGTACAAAGCTATTATCCAAACGTAGGGGGGGCGGGGAGGGGGTTAGTAACCGTACTGAATGTTACCTGACAATACTACAGATCTGAGTAATTAATCCCTGGTTAATTGATCCATGTGTTTGGACTGTGGGAGGAAACCGGAGAACCCGGAGGAAACCCACGTGGACGCAGGGGAGAACATGGAAACGGAATGTTACCCAATAATACTACAGATCTGAGTAATTAATCCCTGGTTAATTGATCCATGTGTTTGGACTGTGGGAGGAAACCGTAGAACCCGGAGGAAACCCATGTGGACACGGGGGAGAATATGCAAATTCCACCCAGATTGGGATTCAAACCAGGAACCAGGACCTGGAGTAATTAATCCCTGGTTAACATTAACTGTAGTCTCAAGAGTACTTTTGACGACAGCCTGGAACCATGGCTGACCTCACAAGGGTTCTTCTGCGTGAACAGACCCAACAGAACCAAAACAATCCAGTTTTATTATATATTAGGGCCGCGGGGGGGGGGGGGCCCCCCCCCCCCCCCCCCCCCCCCCCCCCCCCCCCCCCCCCCCCCCCCCCCCCCCCCCCCCCCCCCCCCCCCCCCCCCCCCCCCCCCCCCCCCCCCCCCCACACCTGGTTGCTATGGTGATCTGGAATGAAGTGTGTTTGAGGAATGACCTCACTGTCCTTTACACGCGAAGCTCGGACTGAAAGAAAAAGCAGCGAACGAACGCTGAGATCCAATCAAATGTTCCCGTTCAGTCGTCGTCCCATTTTAAGCCTCTGGAGCAATCTGATTTCGTTAAGCATATCAAACACAACATCGTTAAAAAAATAAAAAAAATACGCTGAGGTCATCAAGATCGGCCGCAGTCCGAGATTCACTACCATTTATTCATTCATTCATTATCTCCCGCTTTATCCTCTGTTAGGGTCGCGGTGGGGTTCCCCATGCCCATCCAGGGGAGAACGTCTCGGGCGCTGGGCAGATACACCCAGGACAGGGCGCCAATCCATCGCTGGGCACACACTCACTCACACACACACACTCTATATGGGGCAATTTGGAGAACTCAATTGACTTGATCCATGTTTTTAGACTGTGGGAGGAAACCGGAGAACCCGGAGGAAACCCACGCGGACACGGGGAGAACATGGAAACTCCACCCAGATGGGGATTCGAACCGGGAATCCCTAGAGCTGAGAGGCGAACGTGCTAACCACTAAGCCACCGTGCCGCCCACTCCCATTTATACTACATAAATATACATTAATACACACTCACATATATATATATATATATATATACACACATATACATAATTGGGGCAGCACAGTGGCTTAGTGGTTTAGCATGTTCTCCTCTCAGCACTAGGGATTCCCGGTTCGAGTCCCCATCTGGGTGGAGTTTCTATGTTCTCCCCGTGTCCGCGTGGGTTTCCTCCGGGTTCTCCGGTTTCCTCCCACAGTCCAAAAACATGGATCAAGTCAATTGAGTTCTCCAAATTGCCCCATATAGAGTGTGTGTGTGTGAGTGAGTGTGTGCCCAGTGATAGATTGGCGCCCTGTCCTGGGTCTATCTGCCCAGCGCCCGAGACGTTCTCCCCTGAATGCGCATGGGGAACCCCACCACGACCCTGATATAGGATAATGCGGAAGATAATGAATGAATGAATATATATATATATATGCTTTAAATATATATATATATATATATATATATATATATATATATATATATGTTTTTTTTTTTCTTTTTTAAATATGCCGAGGTCATCACGATCCCCCGCAGGTCCGAGATTCACTCCCATACCCAGCATCATTAACATCTACGATGTGCGATGGTGATATTTGTACTACATGGTGCCAAAGCATGCATGTTAGGTGCCTTGCTCAAGGGCACTTCAGTCGTAGTGCTCTGTGGGAGCGGGATTCGAACCCTGGACCTTCAGGTCGCAACCGTACGACTGCACCACCACAGAATACAGTATGCTCAGTATGCTTTCACCGCACATGAACACTTTCAACTCAAATGATCCCGAGTTAAGTTCTCAGTCAGGGCTCTAAGACTCGGCTTCGTCATTTGCATGTTCTCCACTGGCTTCCTTCCCCCCCAGTCCGATTAATCAAAATACATCCCTTCTGTCAAATTACTCGTCGTGATCAGGCGACTAATCAGCCAAGCCCACCAAACAAAAGGCGGAACCTCTGAGGGCAGGTATCGAATGTGGACCTCAGCCCCCCCCCCACCACCACCACCACCCCCGGGGTGGAAAGGGGCGCATTGCTGAGCAGCGATGAAGACTTGTTAACACATTGATTGATGGTGAGTGTCAGGGGCTGGAGATGGAAATCGATGAGCGCGCTGTGGAGTCGAAAGGACCCAGTGAGCGATGCTTCGGGACCTGTCACTCGAAACCCCACCCCACCCCCCCACGAGATTCCATTAATAAGACAAAACACCCCCCCCCTCCCCCTCCCACCACCACCACCAAAGCATGCAAACAGTGACATGACTGACAGGTTTACCACCCTTAACTTCAACACCGACTGTTTGTATCCCTAAAATTATGTCTAAGCAGATCGGGGGGACGGGGGGGGGCATTGGTGTTCAAAGCTGCCACACCACAGGGACGTGAATTAAAGGTAAATTGCCCCTATTTAAAAATTGCCCCTATAGAGTGTGAGTATGAGTGCGCCCAGCGATGGATTGGCGTCCTGTCCTGGGTGAATCTGCCCGGCAATCGAAACGTTCCCTCCTGGATGGGCATGGGCATGGGCATGGGCATGGGGAACCCCATCCCCCAGCAACCTAAGTAGAGGATTAAGTGGAAGATAAAGGATGGATGGTCTTCATCCATCCATCCATCCATTATCTTCCGCTTTATCCTCTATTAGGGTCACGGGGGGGGGGGGGTTCCCCATGCCCATCCAGGGGAGAACGTTTCGGGTGCTGGGCAGATACACCCAGGACAGGACGCCAATCCATCGCTGAGCACATACTTACTCACACAGACACACACTCTATATGGGGTAATTTGGAGAACTCAATTGGCTTGATCCATGTTTTTGGACTGTGGGAGGAAACCGGAGAACCCGGAGGAAACCCACGCGGACACGGGAAAAACATGGAAACGTCCACCCAGATGGGAATTCGAATGGATGAAGACCTTTAATAAATCAACTTATGAGCCCTATCTTACTCACATTTGTTGGAACCTCTGCAGGTGGCAATAACCTTCAACTACAGCCTCTTGCCCTCAGTTCCGCCTGCCCTGCCCCCTGAGCCCCGTCCACTGCTCTACGCCCCTGCCACACCATGATATTCTCAAGTCCTTCCACGGTTTGTAAGGCGTGGGCAGCGTGCGAGGGGCTGTAATGAACCGCTGCTCCGTCCCTGCTGCGTTCTACACCCCCCCTCCACCCCCGTGTTCACCGATTAATCTCCAGACCCACGCTGACCTTCAGCGCCATCAGAAGCCATCACTCGTTCACGTGCCAGCGGTCTGCATGTCAGATTTCAGGTGCAGCCGGGCGTCCGCATCCCGTGGTTATCGGTTCCCCACGCTGAGTGACAGAAGCAGGGAGGCGACACGGGGCGAACAGCGGCGCTTGGAGATGACCTTTAGGAAGATCTGACCCGGATGCTCGGATCCACCTGACGGAGCCGGTTAGCGGTCGGCGTGCCGGTCCTCATTACAGAAGCCATTTGAAAGGCTTTATAAACAGGCCTCATTAACATATGAATGGAACACACGGCCTGAAATGTCAGGGGAGTCGCAGAGCGGCACGACGACCGCGTTACATACGCAAATGACTTCCCAAACCCCCCCCATCACACCTCCCCCCCCTTCCCCGGAGTCATTCTCCCAACTTTAACTCTGCTGCCGGAACGTTTGGGATTTAGTGATTCAAAGCATCAGTAGAACAGAACCTCAACCAGGTGCATTAACTACCTTTAATTACAGTTTATTACTAAATACATATATATACTATATACATACATATATATATATATATATATATATATACATACACACAGGGCAGCATGGTGGCTTAGTGGTTTAGCATGTTCTCCTCTCAGCACTAGGGATTCCAGGTTCGAATCCCCATCTGGTGGAGTTTCCATGTTCTCCCCGTGTCTGCGTGGGTTTCCTCCGGGTTCTCCGGTTTCCTCCCACAGTCCAAAAACATGGATCAAGTCAATTGAATTCTTCAAATTGCCCCATATAGAGTGTGTCTGTCTGTGTAAGTGTGTGCCAAGCGATAGATTGGCGCCCTGTCCTGGGTCTATCTGCCCAGCGCCCAAAACGTTCTCCCCTGGATGGGCATGGGGAACCCCCCCGCGACTCTAATAGAGGATAAAGCGGAAGATAATGAATGAATGAATACATACACACCCACCTATATATACACATACATATATATATATATATATGCTTTAAAGCAGTAAGTAGTCCTGGGTTCCCTGTGCCTGAGTGGGCACTCCAGGTGCATAAACATAGATTTAAGGTGAATTGACCGCTCCAAATTGCCGCTATTTTGTGTGTGTTGGTGTGATTGGTGCCCTGTCCTGCCCGCCTGCCCCGTGTTCTGCCCTGGTCTGGTGACCCTAGTAGAAGATGTCCTTCAAGGGAGGCACGGTGACATAGTGGTCAGCACGTTCGCCTTCCGGCGCTGGGGATCCAGGTTTGAATTCAAATCTGGGTGGAGTTTGCATGTTCTCCCTACAATCCAAATACATGGATTCAAAGTGAATTACTCTAAATTGCCCCTACATAGTGTGTGTGTGTGTGTGTGTGTGAGCAAGTGTGTGCTCAGAGATGGATCGGCGCCCCGTCCTGATTGGCTCTTATAGGATAAAGCAGATCATTATGGGTTACAGCGGAATAGTCATCCTGAGAGCATCAGTGCTGCAGGACACAGTGTGTGGGTGGAGGCGAAGACGGAATCCGACAGATATCAGCAAATGTAAAGTTAATTTGACCTGGTAGAGAGACTGGCTGCAGGGCAGTGAGTCCATGAGGAACAATTAAGGAACTGCAAACCCAAAACACGACACATCTCTCCAAAGTAAAAACGAAAAGGCGGCGTTAGAGCTAATTACCTGAGCGTTCCAGATCCACCACACGCGTTCCTGCTGGTGGGCAGGAGGCAGCTGGTGCAGGACGCTTTATGGACCCTCATGTCCTTCTGTCGGGTTTCGGTTGATGACTAATCCGAGTCGGGACGAATTATCAGCATCAGTGACTCAGAGCCCGCGTTCCAGCATCGTTCCAGCATCGTTTATCTCATGCTTCGGTGATTTATCAAAGCATCCCTATCCCCCCCTCCCCCCCATACTAGGAGCAATGAGGTTTGAAGGCCATCCTCCAGACTGATGGTCCCTCAACTCAACCCCTAAGATAACACGCCCATAAGAGCGTGCTGTGTGTAAACATAATGGCATACTTAATAAGTACCGGGGCCCAGGGGGTGTGGTGGGGGTAGCGTACCCCATGCCCATCCAGAGTAGAACACTGGGCAGATACACCCACGACAGGACGCCAACCTATTGCTGGGCACACCCTCACACGCACACTACATTGGGGCAACTTCAAGCAATCAATTCACCTTGAATTCTAGACTGTGGAAGGAAACCCACATAGACATGGGTAGAACATGGGAACTCCACCCAGATTCCAGGATTCAAACCCAGATCCCCAGCGCGGAGAGGTGGACGTGTTAACCCTCACCCCAGCGTGCCGCCCGGCGTCTCCTAATTAACGGAATGTAAATGTGCCGACCTCGGCGAGTCCGCACGTCTCTGTCCGTACGCCGTTAAGGCTTCAGCGGCGAGCGGTCCGTGACCCGAACCGACGGGACATCTGCTGCTCGTTAATGAACAGAACGCGAGTGTTAATCATTTCTGAGAGTGTGGCGGACTCGGAGTCCCGGACGCCGTCTGCAGTGCAAAGCTGGGATCTGCGCGCCACACGTCCATCAGAGCGAGTGTGCCGCGGACATCTGACGTGTAAACGCAGGAACACTGACGCCGTCCACGTTCCTCGGCTTCTCCAAACCACTCTCCAGCCGGAGGATGCTTTAGGACTGAAGAGGACGGAGATAACCAGCTACGGGCCTCTCACGGTCCAGTTCATCGGCTTCACTGACCATGCAGATGGACCTTGTAGTTCTACAGTTCCATTCTGTAGTCTGCCCATTTCTCAACATGCCTCTTACCTCCAAACATCGTCACAAATATATAAAGAAGGGTAAATGAATGGTGGTTACCCATGGCAATGAGAAATGCTGCATGCGTCTGACACATGCCTCTCTGTTCCCCCCCCCCCCCACCAAGATAAAAGACGAGTACTAAATCAAATCAGCATTCATTGAATTATTTTTTTAAGAAATATATTTATTGTAAACAGTCCGTGACCCGCGTTTTGGTCACGACCCACCAGTTGAGAATTGCGACGGTCTAATCCTTTATCAGTGATCATGGGACGCTGGAGGTTAATGGACTATTTTCGGAGCAGCAATCCAACTGAGGTTTCTAAAACCCCTAGCAGCACTGCGGTGTCTGATCCATTAGTTAAGCTGCTGTTTAATTGTACGTCCACCGGGTGGAGCAAAAAAGAAGCTGTGGCTAAAGGAGTGTATGGTGTATCTACCAGCGCAATAGACAGGCACTCAAACATACTACCATCAGCATCAATGCAGTACTGCACATCATCTACCACCCAAACAGTACCTGCCCAGTGGGGGGTCCGTTGTAGAACTTTTTAATGACATAGCTGAGAGAGTGAGGACAAAACGCAACGAGGAGAACCTGCTAAAGCGCCTCTTCGGTTTATTTTAAATACGATGTATACTATTGTTTGTTTCCCAATAAATGATGTGTCCAGATCTTAGTCTCCTGGCTTCGAACCCGAACCAGATTTCCGTAGGCGAGGCCCCGTCACGCGGCGTGGCAGCTGAGGTGGTCGCTCCAACAGGTCAGCCAACCGAGGACGCGTCCAAACTGCTATGAGAGCGCCATAATGAAGGAAATGGAGATGAAGAGCCGCGAGTGACGAGTCTGAGTCACCGAGTCATTACGCCGCCGAGCTCTAATGCCACTCAACGCATCGTCCTCGTTTTCTTAATCGCGAGCCAATTTGCGACTGAAGCACGAAAGGCTTTGAACAGCGGCTCACGCGCTGCCCAGAGCCGGAGAGCGCGGCCACGCCATGCTTTACCGAACTCCAACAGGAACATCTGGAGGAGGACGAGCCTGCCACATTCCCGCCCGTCTCCGGAAACGTAACCCTTCGCCAGGTCCCGGCTCCGGTGTAAAAATCCCGGGCGCCCACGCAGCCTGACAGTCACGTCAACAAACGCCATCCGTCACTCCCATCCGCCTGCCGCTTTTTAATTACTGCAATGAATTACCGCAGCGCCAGAGCCCCGCGGCCGCCGGATGCCCGCACTCTGTGCTTTCCGAGGTTCTCTTCAAAGCGCCTCCTCTGATACCAGAACTCCGATATGGTGGCCTTGGTGTCTGATTGACAGGTGGAGATTATCTCCATTCTGCCACACTCTGGCTTGTGATCACAGGAGTGGAAAGCAGAGATTTAAAATATATATATAGAAATAAATAAAACCGAATGCCGTTCCACAGCCTGTTGCGGAAACAGGGAGGGGTCTCATCTTTCAGGCCTGATTTACTTCCCACCGAAACTTTATCATCCCAGTACGCAGGAAATCCTTTTGGCTCCTCGAGGATCTCGAGTTCTTCAAGCCGGAGTGTCGAGGAGTGTCAAGAAGTCTTGAAAACGTGGACAGATGGTGCCGTTTCGAGGGACGGAGATTGAGCGCGGCCGGCGCGGTACAAGCATGACCTTATAAAAACTGCCAATTTGCATAAATTATCAGGCACGCAAGAAACATTTTACCCTCGGCAACGGCATTAACATGGCGTACATAATGAAGGAGGTAAGGCAACCTTGTGGAAACAGTCAGCTACTGAGCCACACACACACACACACACACACTGGTGTGTAAACATTGTAAGAACTTCACATTGACCTCCATTCATTTTGTAGAGACCAAAAGTAAACCATAAGCATTTACATTTGGTCATTTATTGGACGCTTTTATCCAAAGCGACTTACAAGGTGAGCACAGGGTTCATCACAACATCCCTGGAGCAATGAGGGTTAAGGGTCTCGCTCTGGGACCCACATTGGTAACTTCAGGGGACCTGGGATTTGAACCCCCAACCTTCAGATTAATAGCCCAACACACTAACCACTAAGATACCACTCCCCGTAATACCATTGCGCTGCCTTGCCCAAGTGTTCTACAGTTCAGCGTTTACTTTTCACAATCTAGTGTCACTGAAGGGTTTAAAAACTGCAGCATGAACACACCACCACCACCCCGACATGCACTGCAGTCCTGAGAACCATCCACCACCTTAATAACACATGCTTTGTGAAGGTCTTAATATTTAAACAGAGAAATGGGACCAAAGAAAGTCGCAGAAAAGACAGAGCGACTAAATATACGACCGCAACATAACGAGGTGTGTGATTAATCAGTTTCACTACAGAAATTAGCTAATTATTAGAAGTCGCTTCTTCTAAAAATGCTTTAGTTTTACAAATGTTCCAAAAAACATCCAGATTTCATGTCAAGATGTATAAAATTTTTTTAATTTTCAGTCGTTTATATAAATATATATATATATATATATATATATATATATATATATACACGGCACACTGGCTTATTGGTTTTGCATGTTCTCCTCTCAGCACTAGGGATTCCTGGTTCGAATCCCCATCTGGGTGAAGTTTCCATGTTCTCCCCATGTCCACGTGGGTTTCCTCCGGGTTCTCCGGTTTCCTCTCACAGTCCAAAAACATGGATCAAGTCAATGGAATTCTCCAAATTGCCCCATATAGAGTGTGTCTGTGTGAGTGAGTGTGTGCCCAGCGATAGATTGGTGTCCTGTCCTGGGTGTATCTACCCAGCGCCCGAAACGTTCTCTCCTGGATGGGCATGGGAAACCCCCCAGCCCCCCACGGCGACCCTAATGTAGGATAAAGCGGAAGATAATGAATGAATGAATATATAAATATATATATATATTCACACAAGTCTAAGGGCGGCACGGTGGCTTAGTGGTTTGGCATGTTCTCCTCTCAGCACTAGGGATTCCGGGTTCGAATCCCCATCTGGGTGGAGTTTCCATGTCCTCCCCGTGTCCGCATTGGTTTCCTCCGGGTTCTCTGGTTTCCTCCCACAGTCCAAAAACATGGATCAAGGTCAATTGTGTTCTCCCAATTGCCCCATATAGAGTGTGTGTGTGTGTGTGAGCGAGTGTGTGCCCAGTGATAGATTGCCCCCCTGTCCTGGGTCTATCTGCCCAGCGCCTCATGGGGAACCCCTCCGCGACTTTTAGAGGATAAAGCAGAAGATGATGGATGGATACACATTTGGATGCGCCGTGGAGTTAATAACGAAGCGCGTTTGAGCCTTTGCGCTTCCCGTAGCAGAGGCGGTCATTTTAGGAGGCGACTCGTTCCGTTTGTTTTCTCTTGTTATTTGTGGGATTTGTGATGTTAAAATGTCCCGCCGGCGAGTCGCGGCGCTGCAGAGTCCTGAACTCGAACAGAGGCAGAACAGAAAGGTCCCGCACCTCGGTTATCGCTCTCACTTCATTCAGCTCGTAAACAGACGGCGGGCTGCTGCGCGCGGGGCTCTTGGTCGCGTCCCAAATTGCCTCCCGCTGAACTACATAGTCTGCACGCGCCGCGCTCACTAAACCGACGGCCCTCTTATCCTCGCACACTTTCTAGTGCCTTTATGTGCGATTTGGGACGCGCATCGTAGCTCACGCTCTTATTGAACAGGTTAAAAAAGGTTCGAGCAGAACTTCAAGTAGTTAAGTAGAGTAGTGCACTTCGTTTAATTCAACGTTATTTGGGATCGAGCCCCATCTCTCTCTCTTTTTTTAAATCAGAGATGTTTCCTGCAAACGAATCTACTATTTATTCATCCATTATCCTCTTCTTTTAGGGTCGCGGGGGGGGTGGGGGGTGGGGGGGAGGTTCTCCATGCCCATCCAGGGGAGAACGTTTCGGGAGCTGGGCAGATAGACCCAGGACAGGGGGGCAATTTATCACTGGGCACACACTCACTCTATATGGAGCAATTTTGAGAACTCAATTGACTTGATCCATGTTTTTGGACTGTGGGAGGAAACCGGAGAACCCGGAGGAAACCCACGCGGACACGGGGAGAACATGGAAACTCCACCCAGATGGGGATTCGAACCGGGAATCCCTAGCGCTGAGAGGAGAACATGCTAAACCACTGAGCCACTGTGCCGCCCTCTACTTTCCATGTTTCGCTAATTGAAACCCTAATTAACGTCATTAAAACGATAATTTCAACACGTTCTTTTGCTTGGAGTCAATCGTTTGCTTTAAACAATTAAAAGTTTAAGATGAACCCCCTGAACCTTATATTTTGGTGTTTTGTTATTGATATACATTTTTAAATTCATGGCGGCACGGTGGCTTAGTGGTTTAGCATGTTCTCCTCTCAGCGATAGGGATTCCCGGTTCGAATCTCCATCTGGGTGGAGTTTCCATGTTCTCCCCGTGTCTGCGTGGGTTTCCTCCGGGTTCTCCGGTTTCCTCCCACAGTCCAAAAACATGGATCAAGGTCAATTGAGTTCTCCAAATCGCCCCATATAGAGTGTGGGTGTGAGGGAGTGTGTGCCCAGTGATAGATTGGCACCCTGTCCTGGGTCTATCTGCCCAGCGCCCGAGTCGTTCTCCCCTGGATGGGCATGGGAAACCCCCCCGCGACCCTAATAGAGGATAAAGCGATAAAAAAAATAGTTCTGTATTAAAGTATCTGCTTAAGAGCAGAGTTTAATGTGACTGAAGCGTTTATCAAATAAAAATCTGAGTCTGATCTCATTGTGATGTCATAATGAGGCATGAGAATTACAGATTGTGGTTGTATTGTTGTCCTGTCCTGGGTCTATCTGCCCAGCGCCCAAAACGTTCTCCCCTAGATGGGCATGGAGAACCCCCCCGCGACCCTAATAGAGGATAAAGCGGGAGCTAATGGAGGGTTGGGTTTTATTATTATTATTATTATATAAGAAATATGTCATGACTATACGATTACTGTGCAATAATTAAACAAACAACGCAGGGCTTTTGAAAAATATTACCAAAAAATATTGAATTCTTTAGAAAAAAAAAAATCTGTCCTTCAAAGTTCATACTGATGCAATCACCTGAAAGAAAACTGTTGTTTCTTTAAGGACAAAGTAAGCGGAACTTTAGTTCTGTTCGGTGCGAGTCGGCCGATTGATCTAAAGTTCCAGCTCCTGGCAATAATGACCAAACGAAGACATATTTCTCTCATAGATGTTGTCATGACGATGTGGATTAATCAATTTCAACGTTTAAATCACGAATAATTGCAAAAACAATTAATCGTCCCACCCCTCTTCATCATCTCATCGGTGGAACTGATTGACTGACTGAACTCCGTTCCGTTTAGGTGCCGTCCACAGAGAAGTCCGTTCCCGTAACCCGGCCGCCGGAGCAGAAGGGCAGCTGCTGGAGCGCGGTGTGGTTTTTAGGAAAAGTTCTGCTGTTCGTCGGGTTCGTTCCGCCGTTCCTTAATTATGCCTCGCTTCAACGAGAAGAGCAGGCGCTACGACCCAAAGGTGAAGGTTCCCGTGTGTTTTATGTCTCATTTTCCATCCGTCCATTATCTTCCACTGTGTCCTCTATTAGGGTCATCCAGGAGAGAACGTTTCGGGCACTGGGCAGATACACCCAGGACAGGGTGACAATCTATCGCTGGACACACCACTCACTCACACAGACACACTCTATATGGGGCAATTTGGAGAACTTAACTGACCTTGATTCCATGTTTTTGGACTGTGGAAGGGAACCGGAGAACCTGGAGGAAACCCGGGGAGAACATGCAAACTCCACCCCGATTGGGATTCGAACCGGAAATCCCCAGCACTGAGAGAACAGGCTGAACCACTAAGCCACCGTGCCGCCTCGTCTCATTTCTTGTTCTAATCCCACAGATGGCAGAACCGTTCTAAAGGAACAGAACCTGTGGGTCTGAATAGTGCGAGCGCTCTGCTGCCGGTTGTCCTGTAATTCTGTTAAAGCCTTGCGTTTGATCTGAATCTCAAGGTCGAACGCTCTTCAGGCGACGAGAAAAACCAAGGCAACGCGTCCTGCCTCTCCGTTATTATCTCGTGTTGAGGACGTTCCATATGGTAAATAAAGACGGCGACACTTCACATCATGAAACGCAAGCGCAGCGCAGAGCAAACACAGAGTTTCAACCTGCTACAGAAACACCGGGACGCTTTTCAAGCAGGACAATTAAAAAAAACATTTTAAAATTCGTGCGGCACGGTGGCTTAGTGGTTTAGCACGTTCGCCTCTCAGC
>JAFMOD010000091.1:1081427-1091427 GCA_019802435.1 Corydoras maculifer
GGGGGGTTCCCCATGCCCATTCAGGGGAGAACATGTCGGGTGCTGGGCAGATACACCCAGGACAGGACGCCAATCTATCACTGGACACACACTCACTCACACACAAACACATTATATATGGGGCAATTTGGAGAATTCAATTGACCTTGATCCATGTTTTTTGAACTGTGGGAGGAAACCGGAGAACCCGGAGGAAACCCACATGGACACGGGGAGAGCATGCAAACTCCACCCAGTGCCGAGAGGCGAACGTGCTTAACACTAAGCCACCGTGCCACCATCAGAGCAACCAATTCACCTTGAATTCATGTTCTTGGACTGTGGGAGGAAACCGGAGGAAACCAGACGGATGACGGATTATTAACAGAACATGGATCGGGATTCAAACCTTGATCTCCAGCACCCTGCTCCCACACCTATAAGGTCCTGGGGTTCAGGTAGTGTGTGTGTGTGTGTGTGTGTGTGTGTGTGTGTTGTGACCTGATCATTTTGGAAAATTAATAGATTTAAGTTTTATTTTCATTTAAAAGCCCGAAAAATGACGCGTATGGGAACATGAGGCGACGCCCGGCGGAACCCGGCTGCGTGCTGGTACCGCTCTGGTTTCGGTCGGAGGGACGCGTGAATCGAAGGAGCTGAGCTCTCCGCTGGACGCACTCGATCCGGAGCCCGGAACGCGAGCCAGACGGAGAACGGGCGCCGGCGCTGCCATCTCCTCCCTGTGCGCAGATGGTGCAACGAGACAATATGCTTTCCAAAAAAAAAAAAATCTCAGCTGCCTTTGGGACGACCGAAAAAACACACCAGCTCTGACGGGGACGAGCGGCGAGTTACGGGCCAGACATGTCACTGGAGATTGATGGTGCGATATCCAGAGAGTGTGATGTGGGCAGAAGACGTGTGAGTGGGGGTTGGGGGGGGGGGTTGTTTGGATTTGGGCTGATACCTGAGAAAGAGACGTTTGGTAGTTTAATTTACTTTAATTTTAGTTTAGTTTGGTTTTAATTTAGTTTAGTTTAGTTTTAATTTAGTTTAGTTTTGAGGTTCCGCTTTTAGTTTCATGCGGAAGGAAAGCCTAGTTGCAGGAGTTAATAACCCTTAAATTAATAAATGAAGGAGGGCCTTCTTTTACCTCAAACGAGCTTCCAACTGCATGTCGTGGCCCTCGGGCCAAATCTGGCCCTTTGTCTGTTCGTGTCTAGGTGGCGAGTTATAAAATATTGGTTCATCTGTCAGGTGGCCTGGTGGTTCTCTCAACGCTGGGGATGGGCATGTTCTCTCAACGCTGGGGATTCCCGGTTCTCCCCGTGTCCACATGGGTTTCCTCCGGGTTCTCCGGTTTCCCCCACCACAGTCCAAAAAACATGGATCAAGGTCAATTGAATGCTCTAAATTGCCCCATATAGAGTGTGTCTGTGTGAGTGAGAGTGTGGCCAGTGATAGATTGGCCCCCTGTCCAGCGCCTGAAACGTTCTCCCCTGGATGGGCATGGGGAAGCGCTCCCCTTTCCATGCCCCACTTGGGGCATCAGATTAAATGGGGCGCCTGAAAGACAGCCAGAGTTGGGTGCCATGGGTGTCGTGCTTTTTAATGATCAACCGTGGAACCAATAAGGGGGTTCCGATGCAAACGTCGAGCCTGATCACCACGGCAACGCACGGCTCCTTACGGACCCAACGTCCAAAAACAACTCCAGCCGCAGAAGTCACTCTACAAAACTCCTAAATTCACCCGCAGAATGTAACGATGGCTTGTTTTATTTTTCCTCGTGCAGTCGGGTTTACATGGCGGGATGATGCCGGGGACGGCCGGCCGGGGCGGCTGCGAGCTATCTGCACAAAGACGGGCTACGATTTAAACCGTAAAACATATCAAAATGAAGAACTCTAGACATTGTGAAAGGGTTAACGACACAGCCACGCGCCATGAAGGCAAGTCTCCCCAGAATCTACCAGAAGGCAGGCGAACGGCGCAGGCTTGGCCCCTGGGGCCCCGTCGAAAGGTTCACCGTCCCCGTCTCCCGCGCCCCGGCTCAGGCAATTAGACCCGGCTCGGCGTTTCCCGAGTGCAACGGGAAGAGGGCCGCCCGTGTGTCATGTGAGGAAAAAGTCATTTTGTGGCGGCGCGCCGCTCAGTTCCGGTCACGCTTCGTACCGGCGCAAATTAAAAAAGTCCCGCTAGCTGGTATGTAAATACGCCCGTGGCCCAGGCTGCGCTTTAATGAGCCATGATATGAAAGACCAGTGCGAGACCCGCGCCCAAATCCCCGGCCACTTGACGGCTGACAGGTGCTGCAAACTTTTAAGGCAGGTGAAGCTGACATTTCGCAATATTCCAGCAAAGTTCAGGCCATTTAGGTGCAGCAAGGAGCAAGCTCCAGGCACTTTCTGAGGGATTGTGGGTAATCAGGGGAGGCTGGGAGGAGGAGGAGGAGGAGGAGGAGGAGGAGGAGGGAAAAAAAAAAAAAAAAAGAAGTGGCGGGTTTTCTTCCGACCGGGCCTTTGTTGCAAATTAGAAAAAGAAATTTAGCTGGAGCTTCAATCCTTTAATAACCTGGCTGCTAGAAAAAAAAAATAAATAAAAAAAAGCAGCTAAAAACAGGGATTAGCTATCGGGGAATCTGCCGCGTACGCGCGGTGGGGTAAGCCGTATAGAAACCCAACTCGCTCCAGTCAAGTTGGCGCTTAGCGAAGGAAGCCGCATCTCCGGCGGCGATTAATCCCCCGAAACCCCGACATCATTTACAGTATCACAGAATCCGTAACCAGGGTTCAGCCGCGAAACGTTCAGAAGCTACGACGCGATCGGCTTCTGAACGGAAATACAGCCTCGTCGTATTTGGGATAGAAATGAAACGGCAAACAAAACAACTTCCACGTCAACTAAATAGACGTGCAGCGCTCAAGCACCAACCACTCCCTCCACCAATCACGTAGAGGCGGCGAGGCGTTTTTAAAACCTTTATAAAGAGTACGTAAACCTCCACAGGCTCCTCGATGTCAAAGTCATTAAAAACCGTATGGATTTCATGATGACGTTTGGGTTTCATAATCATATCACATGACCTCGGAATGAGAACGGAAATGTTCATAATGTGAAATGCTATGCTACTTAGCATGAGTCAGCAGCTACGGTGTCCAATGTAAATATATATGTTGAAATTTGATTAAGAAACTTAAAAGTCATCGTGAAATCAATACGGTTTCCCAAGACTTTGACTTGTAGGACCCTGTGGAGGTTTATGTACTCTTTATAAACCACCAAGAAGCGTTTTAGGACGCCTCACCGCCTCTACGTGGTTCGAGCAGCGACACCAGTGATTGGTGGAGGGACTGAGGCGTATTGAAACCACTTCTTGGTGGTTTATAAAGAGTACGTAAACCTCCACAGGGTCCTAGATGTCAAAGTCATGGAAAACTGTATTGATTTCACGATGACTTTTGGGTTTCACACACACACACACACACACACACACACACACACACACACACACACACACACACACACACACACAGAGATTAGCATTAGCTACCAGTCAAGGTCATTAAAATGTATTTAATTTTAATATTCATATTTCTGTTCATAAAATACATGTTACAAACGTGGTACGTTGGCTGAGTGGTTTAGCATGTTCTCCTCTCAGCGCTCGGGATTCCCGGTTCGAATCCCAATCTGGGTGGAGTTTCCATGTTCTCCCCGTGTCCACGTGGGTTTCCTCCGGGTTCTCCGGTTTACACCCACAGTTAAAAAAAACATGGATTCAAGGTCAATTGAGTTCTCCAAATTGCCCCATATAGAGTGTGTGTGTGTGAGTGAGTGTGTGTGCCCAGTGATAGATTGCCCCCCTGTCCTGGGTGTATCTGCCCAGTGCCCGAAACGTTCTCCCCTGGATGGGCATGGGGAACCCCCCCCCCCCCCACACACACACACAACATTGTGTGTGTCGGTAGAACCACCGATTTCTGTTACCAGATTAGAACATGTGGGTTATATACGTTTTCTTTATGTTTGGGACACTTCTGGCTCATATGTGGGCATCGCTGCCATGTGTCTGCCAAGCGAGGACCAGATGTGTTCGGCGATTTATATGACGGACACATTTTGCGGCATCTGTACGCTCTCTGCGTTTCAACCTTCTACAGTCTTTTTATTGGGGTTAACTTTTCACACCATAATCTCATTAATCTCATTAATCTCGCCGCTTAATTCTATACCAGGGTCACAGGGGGGCCTCCAGGGGCGAACAACACGGGCGCGGCGTACATACACCCACTAGAACGCCACCTAAAAACCAAAAACAACTTTAAGACACACATCGCTCTGTTAAAACACAACGCTCAATACATATTTAACGGTTTGCCCCCTAGTGTTAAGAACCCGTATTGCTGCATACAGGTCACATCGGGTGTCCAGGGAA
Organism: Corydoras maculifer; assembly: GCA_019802435.1. Lineage (NCBI taxonomy): Eukaryota > Metazoa > Chordata > Actinopteri > Siluriformes > Callichthyidae > Corydoras > Corydoras maculifer. Next base: position 1,085,845 of record JAFMOD010000091.1, read on the forward strand.
AAACAATAGGGACGCTGGATAAATACATCCACTAGAGGGCTCCAATCCATCTCTGAGTATATACCCATTCACACTACGTAGGGGAAGTTGAGAGAGAGGCAATTCGAAGCAAGCAATTCACCTTGAATACATGTTTTTTAGACTGTGGGAGGAAACAGAGAGCGGGGACACGGGGAGAACGTGGTAACTCCACCCGGATCTGGATTCCGACCTGGATCTCGAGCGCGGGAGGCCGGACACTTAAAAGATTATTGATTTCAGGACAGCGTCAATAATAATTTGATCACGTCTTAAAAATATGGTTGGTTTTAGGCAAGGTGCCCTTCATGCATATCTCAATAAATAGATTTGCAGCACTATTTCAAAATTACAAGCGAAGGATAAAAAGCCCGACAGCTCGCCGTGGACACGGCGATAGCTCATATATCTCTTCATTTCTCCCCGTAACCTTCTCCGGCGGCGCCCATCACGGGAAATATTGTTTTACAAGGGCCCGACGCGTCCCCCGCAACTTCGCCTGACCTTGTTTGTGGTCTGAGTATGACTGTAAAATTGATTCAGCCCCCGGCAATAAAAAAAAAAAGAAAAAAAAAAAAAAAGAAAGAAAAGAGCACTCACATTATCTGCATTCTAATTCTAATTAACGCGGGCCGAGGCGGCCGGGTCGTTATTTACGAGCGAGGCCGGACAATGTTCCGACGCTATAATAATCAGAGCTCCGTATTTTTATTGATGCGTTGATGAATGGCTTTATTTATCAAAGGAAACGGCCCTGGAACGCCGTGGCGGTCCCAATCGCCGCCGCTGATTAGAAAGGGGGCGGCGGCGGGGGTGGGGGGGGGGGGTGTTATTCACCCCGTACCCCTCCCGCTTCCTTTGGTTCACTCCACCGAGTGGCCTTTTAATAGAGCTTTATTTGTGCAGCACCTTGAGTCGGAGGGATGCTGAACTTCATTAGCGAGGGGAGTGACGGGATAAGCCCGGTCAGAGGTGAATGCACGGACACGTACGGACGCTCAGCGCCAGGGCAAAAGCAATCCGTGCATTTTGCGGTGGGTTACAACGCAGCGGTTCAGGTTTCATTTGGAGGGAAATTGCAGGGAGACGTCTGAACGAGGAAACATGATGTTTATTTGTGATATTAAAAGGTTATTAGATTTAATTGATGCATTTGTTAAAATCTCAGTCAGATTTACAGCTTTACCTGTTTAATGATGTATCTATAATACAGTATATAATAGATCAGTGAATGGTTGGGGTCAGAACCCAGTTTTAGCCAAGATACAACCCCTCTGAAGCAATGAGGGTCCAGGGCCAGGCTCAATTTGCCCCAATTGGCAAATTTGGTCAACCTTCCGACTGATAACCCTAACACCATAACTACCACCATACCACCCACCCACCCATCCACCCACCCACCCATCCATTATCTTCTGCTTAATCCTCTATCAGGGTCATCGCTGGGCATATGCTCACTTACTATATAGGGGCAAGTTAGAGCAGCCAGTTGGGATGGGGGGGGAGTTCTCCATGCCCATCCATGAACAGGGGGGCAATCCATCACTGTGCACATTCTATCACACTCTATATGGGGCAATTTGGAGAATTCAATTCCCCTTGATCCATGTTTTTGGACTGTGGGAGGAAACCGGAGAACCCGGAGGAAACCCATGTGGACATGGGGAGAACATGAAAACTCCACCCAGATTGGGATTCGAACCTGGAATCTCCAGCGCTGAGAGGAGAACATGCCAATCACTAAGCCACTGTGCCACCCTATCTATATATATGTGTGTGTGTGTGTGTGTGTGTGTGTGTTATCTAAAGGTTCTACTTCACGGTAAGGGGATCCCGCTTTGATTCTCAGTTGGGGTGAACACAGGTCCCTCCCAAGTGGAGTTTTGCATGTTCTCCTATATAATAAATGCCTAAAATCCCTCACAAAGTCATCCCGATTATCCCACCCCCTCCACTCTTCTCCAGCAGGTGGCCCCCTCCCCGTTTCTGCCGTTTGGCTCCTTTTATTTCCCTACAAGTGCAGGATGTGCCTTATCAAGCGCGCTCCCTTTGAGGGTTGCCAATAGGTTGTTATCGAGGAATGTATCGCCGCCTCGCCGTTCTCCCGCGCTCGTGCTCGTCCTCGCCACCCCCCCACCCCCCCGCCTGCGCGCCAGGAACAGAGCCACGCCGTCAACAAGGCTCTCTGCGGCGCGGAGGAGATTAGAACCTCGACACCACCTCGCTCCCAGCGCTGCTCCCAACTGGTTGGTGTAGAACTCAATTAAAGGCGCCCCCTGTGGAATTCCACGTGACAGCGCGTCCGGCGGAACCTCCTCGAGCGTGAGGGCGGCGCGGGGACGACTCGCGGCGGAGGACAGCTCCTTCTGATCTCTCGGCCTCTGCGCTCGGAAAACGAGCCGGACGTCGTCGTCACGTCAACAACCAAAAAAATGAGCAATCCCTTAACGGGGGGGTAAATACGGGGGGGTAATAGCTAATCTCTGCTAATTGGGGAAGAGAGCCTCGCCGGCAATTAAGGTTCGAATATAATCTAATGGTCTCCCTGGTTGGGAACGTGCAGGTGAGCTTTAATCAGGTGGATATGATCCTCCATTAGGGTCGCGGGGGGGGGGGGGGTCACGTTTCGGATGCTGGGCAGATAGACCCAGGACAGGGCGCCAATCTATCGCTGGGCACACACTCACTCACACAGACACACTCTATATGGGGCAATTTGGAGAACTCAATTGACCTTGATCCATGTTTTTGGACTGTGGGAGGAAACCGGAGAACCCGGAGGAGACCCACGCAGACACAGTGAGAACATGCAAACTCCACCCAGATGGGGATTCAAACCGGGAATCCCGAGCGCTGAGAGGAGAACATGCTAAACCACTAAGCTGACGTGCCGCCCTCAAAAACCATCTATCCATTATCTTCCACTTTATCCTCTATTAGGGTTGCGGGGGGGGGGGGGGGTTCCCATGCCCATCCAGGGGAGAACGTTTCGGGCGCTGGGCAGATACACCCAGCACAGGGGGGGCAAACTATCACTGAGCACACACTCACTCACACAGACACATACACTCTATATGGGGCAATTTGGAGAACTCAATTGATCTTGATCCATGTTTTTGGACTGTGGGAGGAAACCGGAAAACCCAGAGGAGACCCATGCAGACACGGGGAGATGCAAACTCCACCCAGATTGGGATTCAAACCGGGAATCCCGAGCGCTGGGAGGAGAACATGCTAAACCACCGTGCCGCCCGTGGTCTGGCAAACTGAGTGGTTTTAAAGCTCAAACGTCTTCCGACGAATTCCGCTCAGGCCCCCCCCCCTCTCTCATCGCAAGAGGCCGGACAAGCGAAAGGAGAACATGCCAATCGACTCGCTCCCTCTGTCCACCGTGCTGAGATGATGCAACACCCCCGCTCCCCGAGACCTCATTCCGGCGCCTTTAAACTCCCCGAGTGGAAGTTGGGGCCGGCGCGGCTGGCGGAGGTGTTTGCATATGAAATCGGGCGGCGCATTAGGAATCCTCCGACGCGGTTGCCCCCTTCAACTCTGCAGCCGGCGCAGGCAGAAAATCAGCCGTAATCGCTTTCCCAGGGAGCAGAATTGGCCTCCTTCGTGACCACTTTGTTAAGCTCGTCCATCTCTGAATAATTCATGGGGGGGAAGAGCCATGGGCGAACATCCACCAGAGCTTTGCGAGGACATGCTACGAGAAATCCATCAGCCGCTGTAACACGCAGCGGGCCCCGGCCCTCGCCCGCGCGGCCGAAGCCGGCGCTCCGAGCTGCGAGCCCCCTAATTCAATTAAGTCCTAGAAAGCGCCGCGGCGCGTCAGCGTTCAGCCCGAACCGGAGGTGTAATTACAGCGCCGCGCTCGGCAACCGCCCCCCCCCCACCACCCCGCGTTTCTGTTTCAGGCCGCGCAGCTGTTCACCTTTATCAAAGATGCAGTACGTATTACGTTGCGCTCGCAGCTCCGGAATGAAATACATTTCGGCCTTTTATTTACATATTTATTTATTTGTTAATTAATAATTTTATTTTATTATTTTATTTACTTATTTCGCGCCCGTCTGTAAATGGGACGGTCGTCCCCGGCGACGGCTACCATTTCCATTCCGTCGGCTCGATTTGGGCCGGAGAACGTTGTTGCCGTCGTTATTTGTCGTGTGATGTGCCTGCAGTGAGGGACGGTAACGGGGTAACGGCCCGGCGTGCTGGAACCTCGGAACCAACGATGTGGGGGGGGGGGGGATGGGCTGGAGGAGGGATTTTGCGGCGAGTTAGGTTCAATTTGATTCGCGACAACCAAACCACGATGTTCGCTCTGAACCGGCTTGAGCACAGCGGGGAAGGACAAGAGCTCCCCCCAGTGTAGCGGCCCTGTCGGTGCCGTGGCATCAGGACCGAATCTGTACGCACCCGTTTCTTATGTTTTGGTACTTTGTATCGGGGTGCGCGTGCTCTCAGATCGTAAACGCTGGGGTGCATTGAACAGTGGCGCCACCTGAGGGATGGTTTGTATTGTAGCGGTTATATACATTATCCTCTATTAAGGTCGTGGGGGGTCATCCAGGGGAGAACGTTTCGGGCGCTGGGCAGGTACACCCAGGACAGGGGGGCAATCTATCGCTGGGCACACACTCACTCACACACTTTATATGGGGCAATTTGGAGAATTCACTTGACCTTGATCCATGGTTTTGGACTGTGGGAGGAAAGCGGAGAACCCGGAGGAAACCCACGCGGACACGGGGAGGACATGCAAACTCCACCCATTGAGCCACCGTACTGTCCACCACCTGAAACCCGAAACCATCACAAAGACACATCGCTCTATTCAAACACAACGCTTATTCAACACGTATTCAACGGCTTGCCCCCTAGTGTTAAGAACCGGTATTGCCACACACAGGTCAGGTCGGGTGTCCGGGTCACCCCTCGGGTCATGTGACGCGGCGGTGTCTCTGGCGGGTATCTGGCTCCGTCCGATCTGCCGGGTCGTGAGGGGACAGCGGCTCAGGGCGAGGCAGGGCGTGTATCTCGCAGGGCGAGGGAAAGCTCCGGAGCTGAAACACTCGGCGTTGCACGTTCGGCGGCGGCGGCTTTAAGTCGTGTCTGCTCTGATCAAACCAGGATTTATGGAAGCATCATAACTCGCGACAACAGCCAGCAGCTTATTAATTTTATATATTTCTGTCTGTTGGCTGATATTTTCAGCTCTGACAGTCACTCAAGATAAGCCACAAGCCCCTGACAGGATTGAGTGTATATATATTTTTCACGGATCTCTCTCTCCCTCTCTCTCTCGCTCTCTCTCTCTCTCTCTCTCTCTCTCTCTCTCTCTCTCTCTCTCTCTCTCTCTCTCTCTCTCTCTCTCTCTCTCTCTCTCTCTCTCTCTCTCTCTCTCTCTCTCTCTCTCTCTCTCTCTCTCTCTCTCTCTCTCTCTCTCTCTCTCTCTCTCTCTCTCTCTCTCTCTCTCTCTCTCTCTCTCTCTCTCTCTCGCGGCTGAATGGGTTTTAACGGGAACCGTGAGAGTTCCTCAGCGCAGTTTGATTTGTTGCC
>JAFMOD010000910.1:19331-30825 GCA_019802435.1 Corydoras maculifer
TGTTTGGTACTGATGGAGGTGTTGATGGATGTGGTGATGGAGGTGTTTGGTACTGTGTGCAGATCAGCAGGAGCAGTGGGAGGGTGGAGTACATGGATGCGAGCAGAGAGACCCATGCTAACTGGATGAGGTCAGGAACTCTGCAGAACTCCATCAGATCTTCTCCTTTCATTCTGAATATCTGAACCTGAACGGAGCTCCTGATATCCCATAATCCTCTCTGCTCTGCCCCCTGCTGGTCAGGTATGTAAACTGCGCTCGTACCGATGAAGAGCAGAACCTGGTGGCGTTTCAGTACAGAGGTGGAGTTTATTACCGCTGCTGTAGAACCGTCCATCCAGGACAGGAGCTCTTGGTGTGGTACGATGAGGGATACGCCAAGAACCTGGACGGAACCTTTCAAATCATCTGGAACAGGAAGTGCTCTTCAAACGGTGAGATACCAGTTGAGTAATTAACCAGGTTGGTTTGTTCCATAGATGTTCCTTAAAGACCTGGTTCTGAACTGATCCATGGGTTTGGTAGATGTTCTCTTGCTGATTTGTGTTGGTTTAAGGTTCTGGAGATGAGGATCTCAGCTCAGGTGGACTCTTATCTGGATTTGTTCTGAACCTCTTTTTTATCCTTTTTCCTTTAGAACCCAGCAGCACCTTGTCTCACGTCTTCTCCTGCGCCCTCTGTCCACTTTCCTACCCGTCCCAGATTTACCTCCACAAACACCTCCGGCACTTTCACGGTGACGGTGCAGCCCTGACCCCGCCGAGGAGCTCCGGAGGGACGCAGGAGTCCTTCAGCTCCCTGAGGATCCAAACGTCTCGCAGACACATGGCGAAGGAGATCCTGCGCTGTGGATACTGTGGGAAGACCTTCACGGACAGGACCACCTACATCCGCCACCTGCGCATCCACACCGGAGAGAAGCCGTACCAGTGCCTGGAGTGTGAGAAGTGCTTCAGCGAGCTGAGCAACCTGCAGCGCCACCTGCGCATCCACACGGGGGAGAAGCCCTACCACTGCCCGCTGTGTGAGAAGCGCTTCAGTGACAGCGGCAGCCTGAAGAAGCACCAGCGCGTCCACACCGGAGAGAAGCCGTACCAGTGTGTGGAGTGTCTGATGACCTTCACCCTGCAGAGCAACCTGAAGAAGCACCTGCGCATCCACACCGGAGAGAAGCAGTACCACTGCACCGAGTGTGAGAAGAGCTTCAACCGCGAGGACCACCTGCAGACCCACCTGCGCTCCCACACCGGGGAGAAGCCCTACCACTGCAAGGACTGCGGGAAGGGCTTCACCGTCCAGAGCAACCTCCGCGTCCACGAGCGCATCCACACCGGCGAGAAGCCCTACCACTGCCCCGAGTGCGGCAAGAGCTTCAACCGGGGGAGTACCCTCCAACAGCACCTGCGCATCCACACCGGAGAGAGACCCTACCACTGCCTCGAGTGCGGGAAGACCTTCACCGAGTACAGCCACCTCCACCGCCACCGGCGCGTCCACGTCGCAGACGCTCACGACCACCCGCAGCCACGCCCCGGCTCTGCCACCTAGAACCTGCGGTATGACCGACGGTGCACGCCCCGGCGCCGGAGCTCCCCGCCGCTTTACTGCTGCTGCTGCCACATACACATGGACGTGTTAGAGAGGTCGAGCACCGAGACCGAGGTTCCCTCCCACTGGTCATTTTCCACCTCGTCATCTCCCAAACTGCAGGGGGCGTCTGGAGTGGAACAGGGTTCCTCTGACACCACTAACAAAGACCAACGGGAAGTTCTCCAGGAAACATATTTACAGTCCCTCTGGTTCTCATACCTGGATACGGATGGTTGAGGTCACTGTCAAGGGTTCCACAGTCTGACCACTGACCTGCAGACGGGCCCGAAGGTGGTCCAGCAGAGTCTTTAGACGGTCTCGCAGACAGTCCTGCAGCTGTCCCGTAAACGGTCTTGTAGACGCTCCTGCAGATGGTCTCGCAGACAGTCCTGTAAATGGTCCTGCAGGTGGTCTCGCAGACAGTCCTGCAGCTGTCCCGTAAACGGTTCTGTAGATGGTCCTGCAGACGGTTCTGCAGACGCTCCCACAGACCGTCCCACAGCAGTCTCTCAGATGACATGGGACTGATTTATTCTGGTGTGCGTTGAACACACCACTGAGAACATGTGTGTGTGTGTGTGTGTGTGTGTGTAATGATGCACACACCATGGTCAGATCACCTTTAACTCTGAGTGTATGTGAATGAAGGATGAGGTCACAGTCTGTTTGATCTGCATCTCTGAGGGACAGGAGTTCCTTCAGCAGGTACAGGATCCTCCCTCCCATCAGCTCCACTCTGTCCACTCTGTGTCCACTGTGTTCATTATATAATTATATAATCTGCTGTTTGTATGGAGTATTTTTCTGTGACTGTGAGCACAGTATTATAAACACTACGGTGAGGACTGTGTCTGTAGGACGTCCTGACCTCTGTAGAAGCACCTTCCTGTAGCAGGACTCATTAAACAAACCAAAGATCAATACCGCTTCATTCATAGAACTCATGACTTTAAAGAGCACAGGACCTCCACCCTCCTCCACCCTCCTCCACCCTCCTCCACCCTCATCCACCCTCAGGGTCCAGTTCAGAGGAGCTTCTCAGGTCTCACAGTGAGTCCATACCCCCCCCCCCACACCCTCTGACACCGTTATATTAGTTCTAGTTCAGTCTGTGTGGGGGGAGGGGGGGGTCTGATGACCCTGTATCTTTATTTTTGTGATGCACCTGAAGAATGTAACAGATGATTATAAAATAAAAGTCCTATCATTTAGGAGGTTCTGCTTCTCTGTGTGGATGTCCTCAGCTCGCTGGTCATGTGACTTCACACTGTGAGTGGGTTCTCATTGTGGAACTGGAACTGTGTCTGTGAGGAACCGAAGACCAGTGAATGTGATCAATACATCACGGAACATCTGATCAGCGCAGTCCTCCATTCATCAGAGTGTAAGCCACGCCCACGCTGGTGGAACAGCAGACACGCAGAGGGGTTTATCCCCAGCAGCACTGCTGTGTCTGATCCACTGCTACCATCACACACTCACGCGCTCCATCGCGTCTGATGTCCCCGTTTGAAGGTGCTGTTCCGCGGTCTCTCCGCTGGGGGCGGTAGTGAGTTGCTGATGGAGGCTCGCAGCGGAGGCAGCGTTATTGTTCTGACGGGTTCTGATTCTCTTCATTATTATTATGATTATTATAATAATTATTACGGTGTGTGATTAAAGCCGCCATGCCCGCGGTGCTTTCTGCAGCAGGGTTTAATCTCGTTTAGGACGTTCGCTTCATATCCTCCGTTTCATACGAGGTGAGTCTTACTGTTAGCCGCGCTGCTAAATGTTAGCATCCCGAATTCACTCCAATTCATTCTGTTAATTAGATTAATTAGTCTGATTATCCGATGTGTATAGAGAGCCGGAGGTTCGTGTGGAAACCTTTGAAGTTTTAAAGCTTCACTCGGAGACTTTTATTTTGTATTTGTGGTTGTATCTGAGTTGGCTTTTCTAAACGAACATCCTTCACTTTATTACAACTTTATATTTACATTACATTATATTTACTTTATATTTACTTTATATTTATTCATTTAGCAGAGGCTTTTATTCAGAGCGACTAATGAATGAGAACCTCACTAGTTTATACAGAAGACCAGCTGCACTGTATTATTATTATTATTATTATAATTATAATTATTATAATAAGCTGCTGGTTATCTGATGCACCCCCCCCTCTTTTTATAAACCTACAAAATAACACGCTCAGTTCTGACATCTGATTTAAAGAATCGATTCTGAGTCGGTTGTTTTTTCATTCACTCCTCGGATCTTCATTCTGCTTTAAGCGTCCTCATTATTGAGGTGTGAGGTCACGGGGTCAGCTCTGTACTGACCGCAGCACAGGGGACTGCGCATCTCAGATCAGAAATCTCACTGAGCCTCGGTCCTCACAAGGTTTCCTCCTTAAAATATCAACCTCACAGGGAGTTTTGTCTTGCCGCTGTCTCTTGCTCTTTGGGGGTTTAAAGGTTTGTATCTCTGCCGATTATAAAAACACTAAATAAATGACCTGAACTCAAACTCAGGGTTTGATTACTCTCCCCTTGCTTTGTGCTTTTTGCAGAATCAGCTCTTTAGTAATGGACTCTGAAGGAAACCCGAGGTCAAGAGGTCAGGTCAGGGGTCCACCTGACCCACAGGTAAGGACATGAGGTGTTAGGGCTGCACCTAATGACCCGTTTGATATTAATGAATCTAAAGATGATTTTTTTAGATTTAATGAATGTAGAAAGTCTTACTCTGATTTGATGGAATTAAAATAAAGTCATGAGAAATCAAAGCCTTTGATCTTGTCTTTAATGAAACGCCGTGCTCTTCCGGTTCTGTTGAGACACATACATGCTTCATTAAGCGCTTTATTAAAGATCAAAGAGATCCAGCTTCTCTCATTAGAATGATGAGAATGTTTTAAATTCTTTTGAAAATGTTCCAAACGTAAAGATGAAGCTTTTCTTTTTGATGATGATGGAATCATGTGGTTCTTTGCTCTTCAGCTCTGTGAGACTTCTGATGGAGGAACCTCCACCACCATGGATCATCAGAGTGGAGAGGTTCAGATGAAGATCAAAGAGGAACCTGATGATGAAGATCACCTGTGTAAGATGATGATGATGATGATGATGATGGTCAGCGCCTCATCAGAACCTGTAATCAGAGAAGCTGTGGTTTCAGGTGAAGGAACATCAGCCTCGGTGGAGGAGCAGGATGGAGGATTCCTGACCATCGTTAAAGAGGAGGTGGAGGAGGTGGATGATGATCATCTCTGTACGTACCATGCTTCATTCTGTATACACCTCATAATCGCCGTGGAGACGTTCTCGTTGGTGTATTGATCTGTGCAGTGAAGCCTGATCAGGTTTGATTGACAGCTGCTCACTGTAAACAGGAACTGGATGATCTCCGTTTGCTGTGGACTGCAGCAGGACTTCCTGTTAAAGCAGGTGTTTCTATGGAAACCCTGAGTCCACATTAGGGTTGGGTTCTGCTGATGTTCCGCCGTTGGTCCAAACCTTCATCCTGGTTCTGTTCCCTCAGACTGTGAGCTGTGCAGCTGCTTCTTCATCAACAAGTGTGAGGTTCACGGCCCCCCCCTCTTCATCCCCGACGCCCCCGTCCCCGTGGGGGGGGGTGAGAGAGCCAGGCGGACTCTTCCTCCGGGGCTGGAGGTGGGGGACTCTGGGATTCCCGATGCAGGTCTGGGGGTCTTTAATAACGGAGAGAGCGTTCCGGTCGGCGCTCACTTCGGACCCTACCAGGGAGACGTGGTGGAGCGAGAGGACGCCATGAACAGCCCTTACTCCTGGATGGTGCGTCATCTTCATCATGTCCTGCTCCATGATGTCACGACGTGATGTGGTGATGTCATGATTCTGTGCAGCTGTTCGGGAGCGGTGGGGGGAGGGAGGAGTATATTGATGCCACTAGAGAGACCCATGCTAACTGGATGAGGTGAGACCCCCCCCCTCCCCCGATCTCAGCTGATGGAGCATCCTAATCAGCTCTGTTTGATGTTTCTGATCTGCTCTGCCCCCTGCTGGTCAGGTATGTGAACTGCGCTCGTACCGATGAAGAGCAGAACCTGGTGGCGTTTCAGTACAGAGGTGGAGTTTATTACCGCTGCTGTAGAACCGTCCATCCAGGACAGGAGCTCTTGGTGTGGTACGATGAGGGATACGCCAAGAACCTGGACGGAACCTTTCAAATCATCTGGAACAGGAAGTGCTGCTCCCACGGTAACGGCCTCCCTCATCACACAGACACGTCCAGATTAATAATGATCAGATCAGATTGACCGGGGGGGGGGGGGGCACGATGATCCATGCGCTACCTCAGTGTAATGCATGCTGGACTGTGTAGGAATGAGAAGCGTTCTGTTGGATGCTGACCGGTGGGTGGAGAGACTGTAGAACCTTTCATCTGAAGGACCCAGCACTGCACTCATGTTCTAAGTGGAGGGTTCTGCTTTAATGATGGTAAAGCGGTCAGGTGACTGAGGTGTGGGCGAGCAGTGTTGGGGCGAGGTCCTGTCTTCCACCGGAGAACCTCATCCTGCCCTGCCTGATGGAGCACGGTGGAGGAGTCAACCCATTCTGAGTTCCATGGATGTTCCTCAGTCTGTTGGCATCCCATTCTTCTGTCCACTTTCTGAAGATGGCGTTATTAAAGAGATCAGCAGCACAGACAGGAGCCACCACCACCATGGGAGCACCACCTGAGGCTGGTTCCTTCATTTAGTGCACTTGATTTGGGGTGATGTATTCAGATCACCTGAACATCTGTGAACACCAACATCAATCACTCACACAGACTGACCACTGAGAGGGTTCAGTCATGGACACGCTGATGGACACGCTGATGGACCCGCTGATGGACCTGCTGATGGACCTTCCTGCTCCACCCTCTCATACAGACTGTAAACCCTCACAGTTCCATGTTTGGACTGATGGGGGTGCTGTTGCTCTGTGTCAGACCCTGATGGAGATGCAGTTAGATTGGTTCCTCTCACAGCACCTGAATTCCAAAACCTTCACGTCAGAGTCAAACCCACATCAGATCAGTGTGCCGGGATAGGTGTGAGAATGTAAAACAACAATGACATCACAGCGTTACTGGGCGGGGGGAGGGGGAGGTGCTCTGTCCATTAATGTTGGATCTCACATCAAAGTTGTATTTGTCTTTTTCTTCAGCAGGCGTGAGCAGTGTCTTCTCCTGCTCCCTGTGTCCTCTGTCCTATACCTCCCAAAAATACTTCCACAACCACATCAGACGCTGTCACTATGACAACTTTGAGGTCCTGCTGAGGTCGGGCCTGCTGGAGTACGAAACGCTGACGGTCAGCGGGCGGCGCCCAAGCGTCCACACCGACCCCAAGCTGTTTCGATGCTCCAAGTGTGGAAAGGGCTTCGACCGAGACGACCACCTGCAGCGGCACGGGCGCGTCCACTCGGGGGAGAAGCCGTACCGCTGCCCGCAGTGCGAGAAGAGGTTCAGCTGCAAGGAGACGCTCCGGCGCCACCAGCGCATCCACACCGGGGAGAAGCCCTACCCCTGCCCCGAGTGCGGCAAGAGCTTCGGCCGGGAGGGAACGCTGAAGCTGCACCGGCGCACCCACAGCGGGGAGAAGCCGCACCCGTGCCCGCAGTGCGGAAAGAGGTTCAACAGCAAGAGCAACCTCCAGCTCCACGAGCGCATCCACACCGGGGTCAAGCCCTACCACTGTTCACTCTGTGGGCGGAGCTTCACCCAGCTGGACCACCTCAAAGTGCACCAGCGCACTCACACCGGACAAAAGCCTTACAAGTGCTCGGCGTGTGGGCGGAGCTTCGCTCAGCTGAGTCAGCTGCAGTCGCACCAGCGCACCCACACGGGGGAGAAGCCGTACCACTGCGCCCACTGCGGCAAAGGCTTCATCAGAGGGAACCACCTGCAGCAGCACGAGCGCAGCCACACGGGGGAGCGGCCCTTCCACTGTGCCGACTGCGGCAAGAGCTTCAGTGGGAAGGGGACGCTGCGGAGACACCAGCGCATCCACAAGGGGGACAAGCCGTACCACTGCACCGAGTGCGGCAAGAGCTTCAGCCGCGAGAGCTCCCTGAAGCTGCACCAGCGCCTCCACACCGGAGAGAAGCCGCACGGCTGCGCCGGCTGTCACAAGAGCTTCACCAACAAGAGGACACTGATGCTCCACCAGCGCATCCACTCTGGAGACCGGCCACACCGCTGTCCTGAGTGCAGCAAGAGCTTTCACGATAAAGGGACCTTACTGAGGCATCAGCGCATCCACACCGGAGAGAAGCCGCACCAGTGCCCCCAGTGCGCCAAGAGGTTCACCCGGCATTTTGACCTGAAGGTGCACGAGCGCATCCACACGGGCCAGAAGCCCTACCACTGCCCCGAGTGCGGGCACAGCTTCACCTACCTGAAGACTCTGAAGAACCACAAGTGCTCGGACAAGAGGGAACATTAGGGTCTCCATGTTCTCACTGTCACCCCATGCCATCTCTGTTGGGGGGGGGGGTAGAACCTTGTTCTCAGCCATTATTTAGATCAGACTCTGATTCTTCTGAAACGGTGAAGGAACCTGGTGTAAGGGAACGTCCAGCTTCCTCTTCCACTGAACTGTTAGTGCCTTATATGGTCATGATGACCCCTCTGATGACCTCTCCTTTAAACCTGTAACCTTCACATTAATCAGAACCCATCAGAACCGTGTCTCAGAAAACCTACATTCACAGAGCAGTGGGGCACGTCACGAGCAGAACATTCAGCAGGTCCCGGTGTGGAGACGTGACCTGCCCCAACAACCCCGTCCTTAATGCAGACACACGGCTCCTCTGAGGGAGAGAGAGAGAGAGAGAGAGAGAGGCCTGGAGGTGATGAAGAATAAACTGATTTTATTATAAACCTCCGTTTGCTCGTTTTTAATTAATAATAATTAATTCAATGGTGGATGTGGGTGGGTTGGCCGGTGACGGGGTGGATGTGGGTGGGTTGGCCGGTGTGGGTGGGGGTGGGTTGGGCGTTGACAGTGTGGGTGGGTTGGCCGGTGTGGGTGGGGGTGGGTTGGGGATTGACGGTGTGGGTGGGGGTGGGTTGGGCGGTAACGGGGTGGATGTGGGTGGGTAGGGCGGTTGAAGTGGTGGATTTGGGTGGGTAGGGCGGTTGAAGTGGTGGATTTGGGTGGGTTGGGCGGTGAAGTGGTGGATTTGGGTTGGTAGGGCGGTGAAGTGGTGGATGTGGGTGGGTTGGGCGGTGAAGTGGTGGATTTGGGTTGGTAGGGCGGTTGAAGTGGTGGATTTGGGTTGGTAGGGCGGTGACGGGGTGGATGTGGATCCTGTGATCAGACTTTGTTGATGATCCATTGGTTGATGATCAGATGTGTGATCTGTAAATGAGGTCAGGGTTCTGAAGCTGGTTCTGTGATCTGACCGGTGCGTCGGTTCTGTTGAAATGTCATGACGTGAATCTGATGAAGAACCTGCTTTAGTTCATCAGGGTTTGTTCTTTTCTCCACTAGACCTGAACACTTTCCTGTTGCACGTCTTCTCCTGCTCCCTGTGTCCACTGTCCTCCACCTCCCGGAATCACCTCCACAACCACCTCAGACGATGCCACGGTGAGCGCTTTAAGGTTCTTGTGCGGTCGGGGTTGATCCGATGTGAGCCTGTGGTGGACGGCAGCGGGTCCGGAGGCGGTGGAGCAGACCCGAGGTGGTTTCACTGTTCACGCTGCGGAAAGGCTTTCAACAGGCAGGACAACCTGCAGCGGCACCAGCGCATCCACACCGAGAAGCCGTTCCACTGCGCCCGCTGTGGGCGGGGCTTTAATAAGGAAGCTCATCTGAGACGGCACGGGCGGAGCCACACGGGGGAGAGGGCCTTCCACTGCTCGCACTGCGGCAGAGGCTTCGACAGAGAAGCTCATCTACAGCAACACGAACGCAGCCACACCGGAGAGAAGCCGTATCACTGCACCCACTGCCACAAGAGCTTCGGCAGCAGAGGGACCCTCCTGAGACACCAGCGCATCCACACCGGAGAGAAGCACCAGTGCCCCCAGTGCGGCAAGAGCTTCAGTCGAGCCAGTAACCTTAAAGTTCACCAGCGCCTCCACACCGGAGAGAAGCCCCACCGGTGCCCCGTCTGCGGGACCAGCTTCATAGGGAAACGGGCTCTCCAGCGCCATCGGGGCATCCACACCGGAGAGAACGCCCACTACTGCTCAGAGTGCGGAAAGAGGTTCAGCTGCAAAGAGACCCTCCAGCGGCATCAGCGCCTCCACGCTGGAGAGAAGCCCCACCAGTGCCCCCAGTGTGGCAAGAGGTTTGCCAGACACTGCGACCTGAAGGTCCACGAGCGCGTCCACACCGGACTGAAGCCGTACCCCTGCAGCGAGTGCGGCAAGAGCTTCAAGAACAAGTGCAATCTCCAGCTGCACCTGCGCACCCACACCGGAGAGAAGCCCTACCACTGTACGCTGTGTGGGCGGAGCTTTGCTCAGATGGGTCAGCTTCAGTCCCACCAGCGCACCCACACCGGGGAGAAGCCCTACCTCTGCGCACAGTGTGGACACGGCTTCACCCACGCCAAGTCCCTCAACAATCACAAATGCCTTCAGCTGGGTGAAGCTTAAATTCATGGGTTACCGTGGTAACGCTCATACCGCTCCACCCTGACTCTCTCTCCGAGCCTCATTTGCACTGTATGAAGAAAACATGAACAACTGTGGAACCGACGTTTGTTAAACAACTTCAAATATGAACCTGCCCCACTGTGAAGCATGGTGGTGGCAGATGATTAACGGTCTGAACGACCTGAAGCACCTTCTGTAAGTCAGTCCAGTAAAATCAATCAGTGACATCACTGAAAACTGAGACGCCTGTTTCCATTTAAAATAGTAAACCCAGTTCATTTGGTCTAAAATCACGTTTTATTGAGAACGAATGTCGTGATTATTACTGAAATCAGAACAAAGAAATGATGCTGTATAAACGGAACGCGTTCACGTTACTCATCGTTTAACGTTTCTGATTCAAATGAATAACATCACTCTGTGTTTGTGACGCATTTACGCCTGTCGCTGCATTCGCTCCTCCATTGTTTCCTTTTTCATCACAATGGAACTTCTCATGGACGACGTTCCGTACATGCCGTGGATTTTAGCGATCATAAGGCCCCTCCTGTGTTTTCAGTGATGTCCTTTATTCATTTGATTGTGTTTTCTGATCTTTTTCTTTGATGTGCTGCTGGCTCTGGAGACTTCGATTGGTCTCATGATGGCACTAAAAGAAATGCGTAATGTTACTTTCCCTTCACATCGGAAACTTAACGAGGACACTGAAATGTGACGACCTCACGTGATCATACTGATTACGCCTGAAGCAACCAGCAAAACAGATGATCAGATGATCTCCACCCTCAACATGAGTGCCGCTGTACAGTTACAGGTTTGGAATTTTTTGCTCTGCTTCATCTGAACCCTGAACTCAATGTGGCGTCAGATCAACACAGGCTTTTCACTGCCTGCAGATATAGGGTTAGACCACTAGAGGGAGACAAAGACCAAGAAAAGCCAGACAACCAAAAAGATCAGAACACAAGAGCACACACACACAGAGTGTAGTTAGCACAACACCACACCACAGGGATAGGACTGAACTTACCTGTTAAACTAGAGAAAGTTTACGCAAATTAATGATTTAAAGTGTTTCTACAACAGAACCCCAAGGCTTTGACTTTAAAGAAAAGTAGCTTTGTGAGGACCGAGGCTCAGTGAGGGGACCGATCTTATGAAGCACTGACCTGCAATCAGAACCTGAGGTGATCCAAGAGACGTGATCAGAACCTGAGGCAATCCAACTGACATGGGATCAGAACCTGAGGCAATCCAACTGACATGGGATCAGAACCTGAGG
>JAFMOD010000913.1:42542-59671 GCA_019802435.1 Corydoras maculifer
ATATATATACAGGGGCGGCACAGTGGCTTAGTGGTTAGCACGTTCGTCTCTCAGCGCTAGGGATTCCCGGTTCGAATCCCCATCTGGGTGGAGTTTCCATGTTCTCCCCGTGTCTGCGTGGGTTTCCTCCGGGTTCTCCGGTTTCCTCCCACAGTCCAAAAACATGGATCAAGTCAATTGAATCCTCCAAATTGCCCCCTATAGAGTGTGTTTGTGTAAGTGAGTGTGTTCCCAGCGATGGATTGGCGCCCTGTCCTGGGTCGGTCTGCCCGGCGCCCGGGACGTTCTCCCCTGGATGGGCATGGGGAACCCCACCGCGACCCTAATAGAGGATAAAGCGGGAGATAATGAATGAATGAATATATATATATATTAAGTTGTAATTGTAAGTGAGAAATGGACGGCAGCTGATGGCAGAATTATTATCTAAAAAAAAAAAAGTTCCAAACAACACGCCTGCCTTTTCATTCCTCTGAATTCCAACACAACAAAGTTCAGTCTCACTGTCTGACGTTCTGCACACAATGAGCCCAAAATCCCGACGACCGTCCAGAGTGACAGACACGGGGGCTGAGATGTCCACCGTGATATTAATGCAATAGAAACAATCGTACCCTCCATCAGGATGTGCAGGACGTCCCTGAGAATAGTGGTGGTGGTCCCCAGGACGAACAAGGAGAAGAGGAACGTGCAAATGGGGTCGGCCACTTTGTATTCAGGCTACGACGGAAGTGTTGTCACACACACACACACACACACACACACACACACACACACACACACACACACACAGCAGGTGTTTATTGTACAGTATTCCGTTTTCTGTTTGAAGTGAGGTAGGAGACAGTGCCGTTACCCGAACGTAGATGATGATGGCGGCCACCATGACGCCGACGCTCTGCAATAGATCTCCCAGGACGTGTATGAAAGCCGCCCGGACGCTGGTGCTTCCATGACTACCCAGTAGGCCGTGCGAGTGCCCGTGGCCCACGGTGCTCATCCCGTTGTCGGAGATCTTGTAATAGCCCGGGTCGTGCCCATGGAAGGTGGAGTGGTGGAGGATGTAGGCCATTCTGTAAAACAACTCTCCAATCAGCGCCGTTTCAATTTTAGAAGTCTGATCTCACGAGAGCGGCGATTCTCAACTGGTGGGCTTCGAAAGTTTACGGCACGAGTACGTCTCCGATTGCTTTAGATTTAAACTGTGGCTTATATTCAGCTTTATCCTTTATTAGGGTAATAGGTGGTGTGTGTGTGTGGGGGGGGGGGTTTCCCATTGTCCATCCCGGGGAGAATGTTTCGAGTGCTGGGCAGATACACCCAGGACAGGACACCAATCTATCACTGTACACACACTCACTCACACACACTCTATATGGGGCAATTTGGAGAATTCAACTCACCTTAATCCATGTTTTTTGGACTGTGGGAGGAAACCGGAGAACCCGGAGGAAACCCACGCAGACAGGGGGAGAACATGCAAACTTCACTTAGATTGGGATTCGAACCTGGATCTTCAGCGCTGAGAGGAGAACATGCTAAACCACTAAGCCACCATGCCGCCCCTATTCCATCCAATATCTTGAGCTTAATCCTCTACTAGGCACATGCCCATTCGGGAAAAACGTTTCGGGCGCTGGGCAGATACACCCAGGACAGGTGGGCAATCTATCACTGTACACACACTCACACTTTGTAAGGGGCAATTTGGAGGCTTCAATTCACCTTGAATCCACATTTTTGGACTGTCGGAGGAAACCGGAGAACCCGGAGGAAACCCAATGCGGACAGGGGGAGAACATGGAGACTCCACCCAGATTGGGATTCGAACTGGGAATCCCTAGTGCTGGGAGGAGAACATGCCAAACCACTAAGACACCGTGCTGCCCTTGTTGCTTAATGTAATTGCAATTAAATGTAATGTAATGTAATGTTTAATTTGCATGTGTGTGCGTTTAAAAGTGTTCTTAAAGGCTGTTGTTTTTATTATAGGGTGGCACGGTGGCTTAGTGGTTTAGCATGTTCTCCTCTCAGCACAGGGGATTCCCAGTTTAAATCCCAATCTGGGAGTTTGCATGCTCTCCCCGTGTCCGCGTGGGTTTCCTCCGGTTTCTCCAGTTTCCTCCCACTCAAAAAATCCAAAAACATGGATTTAAGGTGAATTGAATTCTCCAAATTGCCCCATATAGAGTGTGTGTGTGAGTGAGTGTGTGTACAGTGATGGATTGTTCCCATGTCCTGGGTGTATCTGCCCAGCGCCCGAAAGATAATGGATAAATGAATGATATAGAGGTGACATGGTGGCTTAGTGCTTTAGCATGTTCTCCTCTCAGTGCTGGGGTTTTCCGGTTCAAATCCCAATCTGGCTGGATTTTGCATGTTCTCCCCGTGTCCACGTGGGTTTCCTCCGGGTTCTCCGGTTTCCTCCCACAGTCCAAAAACACGGATTAAGGTCAATGGAATTCTCCAAATTGCCCCATATAGAGTGTGTATGAGTGAGTGTGTCCAGTTATAGATTGCCCCCATGTCCTGGGTGTATCTGCCCAGCGTCCGAAACGTTCTCCCCTGGATGAGCATGGGGAACCCCCTCACACCCACACACACACACACACACACACACACACACACACACATACACAAAACCCTAGTACAGGATTAAGTCGAAGATAATGGATGGATTAACGATATAGAGGTGCCACAGTGGCTTGGTGGTTGGCATGTTCTCCTCTCACCGCTGGGGATCCAAGTTCGAATCCCAATCTGGGTGGAGTTTGCATGTTCTTCCCGTGTCTGTGTGGGTTTCCTCCGGGTTCTCCGGTTTTCTCCCACAGTCCAAAAATGTGGATTCAAGGTGAATTGAATTCTCCATATTGCCCCATATATAATTAGTGTGTGTGTGTGTGTGTGTGTGTGTGTGTGTACACCCTGTTATATATAAAAGTGGGTCCCGGGGCCAAGACCAGTTGAGAACCCTGATTTGGGGAACGTTGTTTAGTGTTAATTATTTTGTCGACTCACATGATGTTGACCACAACAGCGCCCCCAGAGGTGAGGAGCATCACATGACCTTCGATCTCGTAATCGTTCCGTATGATCCTCTCTGTGGCGAGGTAGACCAACACCGCGGTGACCATCCAGATGGAGACAATGGACATGAGCGCGCCCAGGATTTCTGCGCCCACAGAAACAGGATTGTGACGAGCTAAGCACCTCCACGCTCCCCAGAGAACCCAAACGATCGGAGAACCTGCCGGACCGGGCCGGACTGGACCGGGCCGAGCTGGTTCCGGCTCAATTACCTGACCTATGCCAGCCAAAGTTCATGGTCTTGGTGGGAGGTCTGGAGGAGATCCAGAGGGAGAAGAAGCTGATCATCATGCTGCAGAGGTCAGTGAGCAGGTGAGCGGCGTCCGTCATGATGGCCAGGCTGTGCGCCAAGTAACCGCCTGAAAGAGAACATACCAACCATGTGATCAACTCTTAACCTATTACAGTTCGGCGCTGGATTCCAAGCTTTTCAGACTGTGGGAGGAAAGCGGAGAACCCGGAGGAAACCCGTGCGGACGTGGGGAGAACATGCAAACTCCACCCAGATTGGGATTAAAAAGAGCTAAAAACTTGAGAAACAAGGGCACCCCGGTTCGAATTCCAATCTGGGTGGAGTTTGCATGTTCTCCCCGTGTCCGCGTGGGTTTCCTCTGGGTTCTCCGGTTTCCTCCCACAGTCCCAAAACATGGATCAAGGTCAATAGAGTTCTCCAAATTGCCCCAAATAGAGTGTTTGTGAGTATGTGTGTGTACAGTGATAAATTGCCCCCCCCCCACCCCTGTCCTGGGTGTATCTGCCCAGTCCCGAAACATTCTCCCCTGGATGGACATGGAGAACCCCCCCCACACACACACACAACCCTAGTATATTATTAAGATAAGGAATGAATGAATGAATTATATAGGGGTGACATGGTGACTTAGTGGTTGGTATGTTCTCCTCTCAGCACTAGGGATTCCCGGTTCCACGACATCCGTGGACATGTTGTCCATCCCCGACGCACCGGCTCTTTGTTCTGCGTTTCTGCGTAATGAGATGTCCTCATAGGCGTGACGGTGTGCTCCTGAAGACCCGGGGGTTCTAGATCTTAGAACGTTTTAAAGAACCCGGTCGTCTCTGCGCGCGGCGCATGGAACGGTGGAGCGGGAAACGGAACTTTAATAATCGTAAAGCTTTCTATAGGCCCCACGGTGTGTGTCCAGTTAATAGAACCAGGCGGCCATGCGGCGACGTGCAAGTGGGCCGCGAATGGTCTGCATTTTTATGTTTCAGCTCAGTTTTTTAATTTCACGTATCGTTAAAAACGTCAAATTAAGCTGGCATGTAGCCAAAGATACGGGAACATCTCTTCCTGATTATTATTTAAGATTAAGACGTTTGATGGACGGCATGGTGGCTTAGTGGTTTAGCATGTTCTCCTCTCAGCACTAGGGATTCCCGGTTCAAATCCCAATCTGAGTGGAGTTTGCATGTTCTCCCCGTGTCCGCGTGGGTTTCCTCCGGGTTCTCCGGGTTCGTCCAAAAACATGGATTCAAGGTCTCCAAATTGCCCCATATAAAGTGTATGTGTGTGTGTGTGAGTGAGTGTGTGTACAGTGATAGATTGCCCCCTGTCCTAGGTGTCTGCCCAGCGCCCGAAACTTTCTCCTCTGGATGGGCATGGGGAACGCCCCCCCCCCCCCCCCCGCCGTAATGCTAGTACAGGACTAAGCAGAAAATAATAAGGTGGCTAAGTGGTTTAGCATGTTCTCCTCTCAGCGCTGAAGATCCAGGTTCGAATCCCAATCTGGGTGGAGTGAGTTTGCATGTTCTCCCCGTGTCCGCATGGGTTTCCTCTGGGTTCTCCGGTTTCCTCCCACAGTCCAAAAACATGGATTTAAGGTAATTTGAATGCTTGAAATTGCCCCATATAGAGTGTGTGTGTGTGTGTGTGTGTGTACAGTGATAGATTTGGGTCCTGTCCTGGGTGTATCTGCCCAGCGCCACACACACACACACACATACACATACACATTATTATGTCTATTTCACAGATCCACATGTTTGTAGACTTTGGCTCTAAACCAAACCCACAGGAGAACATGCAAACAGAAAACGCCCCGCTGTGTGCCCCCATGTGGAATTAAATATTCATTTATTCAGTATCTTCCGCTCTATTAGGGTCGCAGGGGGGTTCCCCATGCCCATTTAAAGGAGAACCTTTTGGGCGCTGGGCAGATAGACCCAGGACAGGGGGACAATCTATCACTGTACACACACTCACTCACACACACACACACACACACACACACACACACACTCTATATGAGGCAATTTGGAGAACTCAATTGACTTGATCCATGTTTTTGCACTGTGGGAGGAAACCGGAGAACCCGGAGGAAACCCAAGCGGACATGGGGAGAACATGGAAACTCCACCCAGATGGGGATTCGAACCGGGAATCCCTAGCACTGAGAGGAGAACATGCTAAAGACTCAGCCACCGTGCCGCCGGAATTAAATATATCATATTTATTTAGTAGAAAATTCGACTATTCGGGAATTCGACCCTCCCGACTCGATGAATTCTCACCGATCACTTCGCCGATCATGAAGACGAGGCAGACCATGGAGGCGATGCAGAGCTTCTTTTGAGCCACAACCTTCTCGCTGGTTTGGATGCCGCTGGCTCGGTTTCTGTGGCAGTGACATCCCACCTGCCTCTTCAGTTCCGCCGCCTCGGCACTGTCCCCAAAGTCACTGCAAACAATCAACAGCAATGTAACTCTACACCACTGATCTGCAATCATCAACACATGCCCATCCAGGGGAGAATGTTTCAGGTGCTGGGCAGATACACCCAGGACAGGACACCAATCTATCGCTGGGCACACACTCACTCACACACACACTCTATATGGGGCAATTTGGAGAACTCATTTGACTTGATCCATGTTTTTGGACTGTGGGAGGAAACCGGAGAACCTGGAGAACCTAGAGGAAACCCACGCGGACACGGGGAGAACATGGAAACTCCACCCAGATTGGGTTTGGAACCTGGAATCCCTAGTGCTGAGAGGCGAACGTGCTAAACCACTAAGCCACCGTGCCACCCCTGTATATATATATATTCATTCATTATCTCCCGCTTTATCCTCTATTAGGGTCGCGGTGGGGTTCCCCATGCCCATCCAGGGGAGAACGTTTCGGGCGCTGGGCAGATAGACCCAGGACAGGGGGACAATCTATCACTGTACACACACTCACTCACACACACACACACACTCTATATGGGGCAATTTGGAGAACTCAATTGACTTGATCCATGTTTTTGGACTGTGGGAGGAAACCGGAGAACCCGGAGGAAACTCACGCAGACACGGGGAGAACATGGAAACTCCACCTAGATGGGGATTCGAACCGGGAATCCCTAGTGCTGAGAGGCAAACGTGCTAAACCACTAAGCCACTGTGCCCCTATATATATATATATATATAATTAGAAGTACTCTGAGGTTGTTATTGTAATCATAGGGATCGATCCGGCACTGCTGACTGATCTGCTGATTGAACTCGTTAGAGAAATGAAGCCGCAGCGTCTGACGGGTAAGGTCGCTACAATTACGAAGTTTTTTTTGTAATTATTTCACGTTTATATTTAAATTTTAATTTAATTTAATATATATACTTTGGCGGCACAGTGGCTTAGTGGCCTCTCAGCGCTAGGGATTCCCGGTTCGAATCCCCATCTGGGTGGAGTTTCCATGTTCTCCCCGTGTCTGCGTGGGTTTCCTCTGGGTTTTCCGGTTTCCTCCCACAGTCCAAAAACATGGATCAAGTTAATTGAATTCTCAAAATTACCCCCTATAGAGTGTGTCTGTGTGAGTGAGTGTGTGCCCAGCGATGGATTGGCGCCCTGTCCTGGGTCTTACTGCCCAGCGCCCGAGATGTTCTCCCCTGGATGGGCATGGGGAACCCCACCACGACCCTAATAGAGGATAAGCGGAAGATAATGAATGAATATATATATATTATGGCGGCACGGTGGCTTAGTGTTTAGCATGTTCTCCTCTCAGCACTATGGATTCCCAGTTCGACTTTGAGTCTCCATGTTTTCTCCGGGTTCTCCAGGTTTCCTCCCACAGTCCAAAAAAACATTCAAGGTGAATAGAATTCTCCAAATTGCCCCATATAGAGTGTGTCTGTGTGTGTGTGTGTGTGTGTGTGTGTGTGTGTGTGTGTGTGTGTGTGTTTGTGTATGAATGACTGAATGTGCCCAGTGATAGATTGCCCCCCTGTCCTGGGTGTATCTGCCCGAAACGTTCTCCCCTGGATGGACATGGGGAACCCCACCCCCACCCCCAGTGACCCTAGAACAGGATTAGTTGAAACATAATGTTGGGATATAAAATCTTAGTGATCAGTAATGTATTTTAAGCTGCAGAGATGTTTGCTGTAATATTACCCCCCCACACACACACCCCATCATTAAGACACACTGAACGCGCCGAGTCCGAATGTGAATCAGTGAATCTCCCCAAACTGAATCATTGCTTCATCCCCAAATCACATATAACCTGCGGCCAAAATAAAGCGGCCCTCACATTCACCCCTGGTCACTGTGATGCAGTGAGAACCCGAAACCCGGAGCGTTCTCAAAGCTCTCAGAGCAGTTTTAATAACATGGTAATGAGCGCCGTGATCGGGGGGGTATCGAGCGTGTGCTATAGGGGGAGAGGCCCATGATGCAGCTAATGAGGTGGAAACGCTCGATCATGGTATGAAGAGATAAGCACCTCCCCCAAATCACGGCCTGAAAAGATCTGGCCGAGCGGAACACAGGCTCGCTTTATTGACCCAGCAGGGAGAATGGTAATGATACAATCCCCCCACCCCGCCCCCCCACGCGAGTGACATACGAGCGAATGCACTCTCATCCTCTGGTCATTCAGCCGCCCCACTGAAGCATCGCCTTTCTAATTGAATGTCCCTGAAATAATACAGAAGGGACATGAATACGGCTGTGAAATTGATCACAGAGATGCAGCACCCCCACACCTGAGCTAACGAGGACCTGAACTCAGTGTCTTCAGTGTCTTCATAACGGGTTATTAGTCCAGTTTTACAACAGTTTCATTGTATATAATTACAACAGTTTCATTGTATATAAATCTGTAAAAGATGCACAACTTTTATTAAACTCATGCATCCATCCATTATCTTCCACTTTATCCTCTACAGGGTTCTACGTGTCAATCCAGGGGAGAAGGTTTTGGGTGCTGGGCAGATACACCCAGGACAGGACGCCAATCTATCACTGTACACACACTCACACACACTCTATATGGGGCAATTTGGAGAACTCAATTCACCTTGATTCATGTTTTTGGACCATTCATTCATTCATTCATTATCTCCCGCTTATCCTCTATTAGGGTCGCGGTGGGGTTCCCCATGCCCATCCAGGGGAGAACATCTCGGGCGCTGGGCAGATACACCCAGGACAGGACACCAATCTATCACTGTATACACACAGACACACACTATATGGGGCAATTTGGAGAATTCAATTGACCTTGATCCAGGTTTTCGGACTGTGGGATGAAACCAGAGAACCCGGAGGAACCCCACATGGACACGGGGAGAACATGGAAACTCCACCCAGATTTATTATTATTTATTTAATTAATTCATTTATTATCTTCCTCTTAATCATTTACTATGGTCATGGTGGGGCGGGGGGCAGGGGGGGGACCGGAGAACCCAGAGGAAACCCACACGGACATGGGGAGAACATGCAAACACCACCCGGATTGGGATTCTGAAAGGAGTTTCCTCCGGGTTCTCCGGTTTCCTCCCACAGTCCAAAAACATGGATTCAAGGTAAATTGAATGCTCTAAATTGCCCCATTTGTGTCTGTGTGTGTTTGTGTGTGTATGCTCAGCAATAGATTGCCACCCTGTCCTGGGTGCATTCATCCATTCATTTTCTTACGCTTTACCCTCTATTAGGGTCACGGTGGGGTTCCCCATGCCCATCTAGGAGGGAACATTTCAGGTACTGGGCAGATACACCCACACACACACACACACACACACACACACACACACACTCTGTATGGGGCAATTTACAGTAAATGAATAAAAATTAGGTTAAATTTTGTTGATTTTTTCGTTTTTTTGGAGGGGGGGGGGGTGAGGAGTTGCACTCCAAAAACAGACAGATATAAAAATCATTCCTGCAATACATTTACACCAGGGGCAATTTAGGAGTACACATGTGGGAGAACATACCAATTTTATGGAAACCCGCCCTTCTTGCCGGTTGGTGACCGATGACTCGACTCTGAAACTCTTTTTTTATTTGTGTGTACTAAATTAAATTCTGACAGAACAGTCGAACCTTAGCGCTTTAATAAAGGTTTTTATCCGAACATAAAGCTCTGACTGCGGGGAAACTTTCCGCTAGATGACAATTTAATTTACAGCAACAGTTTAATTCACTAAAACGTCAATTAAACAACCTTTTTTACTTTCTCGTTACTCGTTCTGACAAAAGTCTGTCGTGAAAGTCAATGATGAGATCGTAAACGTTAATACTAAACAGACTCTGCTAGTAAAACAACCATAAATAGAGCGTTAAAACGGTGCAAACACGGTTTAGAGCAACTTTTAAAAAAGCATTTCAGCAACGTGTTTTTATGCACTAACTAATAAAATGCAAATCAGTGCAATTTCCCAAATATGCATGTCTGAAATTTATTAGAAAAATAGCTAAATGAAATAAAAGGTCACGTGATTCTGCAGGTATAACAGGCTAAAACGCATCAACACAACTTTTTTTTGCCCCAAAGCATCGGGGTTATTAAGACACACCACACACAACACACACGTAGCTTTTTAAGTATTAGGTTAGTCTGAATATCTATAAGCAGCAAAACCAATTTAAAAAAATACGTGCACACTATTAAACTGCAATATCGAAGAGTTCAATAGTGTCAAATCTTTACACAATAATGAATAATAATAAGGGCGGCACGGTGGCTTAGTGTTTAGCACGTTCGCCTCTCAGTGCTAGGGATTCCCGGTTCGAATCCCCATCTGGGTGGAGTTTCCATGTTCTCTGGGTGGAGTTTCCATGTTTTCTCCGGGTTCTCCGGTTTCCTCCCACAGTCCAAAAACATGAAACAAGTTAATTGAATTCTCAAAATTGCCGCATATAGAGTGTGTCTGTGTGAGTGAGTGTGTGCCCAGCGATGGATTGGCGCCCTGTCCTGGGTCTATCTCCCCAGCGCCCGAGACGTTCTCCTCTGAATGGGCATGGGGAACCCCACCGCGACCCTAATAGAAGATAAGCGGGAATAATGAATGAATAAACAATTCGGGCGAACACCTTAATTTTATTAATTACTTTCTCAAAAAATAATTACAATTTTTTAAGTTTAAAATGCTTTGTCAGGAATAATCTGTAAATAAAACTCCTGACCAATTTATTATTATTATTATTCATTCATTCATTCATTATCTCCCGCTTTATCCTCTATTGGGGTCGCGGTGGGGTTCCCCATGCCCATCCAGGGGAGAACGTTTCGGGCTCTGGGCAGATAGACCCAGGACAGGACACCAATATATCACTGTACACACACTCACTCACACAGACACTATATGGGGCAATTTGGAGAATTCAATTGACTTGATCCCTGTTTTTGGACTGTGGGAGGAAACCGGAGAACCCGGAGGAAACCCACGCGGACACGGGGAGAACATGGAAACTCCACCCAGATGGGGATTCGAACCGGGAACCCCTAGTGCTGAGAGGAGAACGTGCCAAACCACTAAGCCACCGTGCCGCGGCCAATTTATTATTATTATTTCTTTATTTATTTATTTATTTTATTTAATTGTTATTAGATCATTCAGATCTGGTTACTGTAACTGTTCATCTAACTCTATGATTTTATTAGCAAATAACCATCCTGACGTCAGAGTGATCGGGGGGGGGGGGGCACATAAAGGCGGTGATGAATCGAAGCTGTTCGCTCTCCAGAAGTTAGTGAGGCGTGAAAACGAATTCTCAGCCCGAAAGCTGCACCGCAGCCGCAGCCGCAGCCGCAGCCGCAGCGGCGCACAGCGAACAAAGAGCACCGCGCAATAAAGAGCGACAGAGAACCCGGAGAGCCCGGAGAACCCGGAGAACCAGGAGAACCAGGAGAACCCGGAGGACCCGAGGACTGCGGCGCTTCCACAGCCAGCTGTTTATTCCGCCGCCACTCGATTAGATTCGAACCCTGCAGTTTATCTGCGCACGTCACCGCGTTTATAATATCAATACATTAAAAAGACAATAATTATCATAATAAATACTAACTAAAAACTAACAACCAAAACTAATAAAAACGCACATTAACGCAAGATCAGAGCTCAACATCAAACTAATAATAATAATAATAATAATAATAATAATAATAATAATAATAATTATTATTATTATTATTATAATAATAAATAGCTTAATAAAACTAACAAAATTAAACGCATATTAAAGCGAGATCATAGTTCAACATTAAACTAATAATAATAATAATCATCATCATCATCATAATAAATAAATAAATAAATAAAAACGCATATTAATATTATAGCTCGACACCAACCTAATAATGATAATAATAATCTTGATAATGAATAACATGATAAAAACTAACAAAATAAAAACGCACATTGAAAATCATAGCTCGACATCAAACTGATAATAATAATAATAATAATAATAATAATAATAATAATAATAATAATAATAATAATAATAATAATAAATAAGCTAATAAAACTAACAAAATAAAAACGCATATCAATATTATAGCGCGACATCTAACTGATAATACTAGTAATTATAATGGTAATAGTAGTAGTAGTAGTAATAATAATAATAATAATAATAATAATAATAATAATAATAATAATAATAATAATATGATGTATATAAAATGTACCTTTTGGATCTATGGCAGTATATTTTCGCAGTTCTGTCTTCAATCAGATGGGATTTTTCCGAGTTGACAGACGGCTCCATGCTCTTGCAGTCTGTCCTTCTGATGGGTTTAATAAGTCCAGTCTATCTTCCCATCAGGAGGATGGATTTAAGGTCAGAGATGCTGATGAGAGGAGCAGAGTGATGCTGAAGCACTCGGTCCAGCCGCTGGATGGAGGCACGTGCTCCTGTATGCTGGGTTTTACTGTAATCACATGCACTGCGGGGGAGGGGAGGAGGGGGGCGCAGCCTGTCAGTTCGGGGGTGGGGGGTGGGGGGGTTCCCCAGGTCCATCCAGGGGAGAACGTTTCGGGCGCTGGGCAGATACACCCAGGACAGGACGCCAATCTATCACTGTACACACTTTATATGGGGCAATTTGGAGAATTCCATTTACCTTAAATCCATGTTTTTTCACTGTGGGAGGAAACCGGAGAACCCGGAGGAAACCCACGCAGACAAGGGGAGAATATGCAAACTCCACCCAGATTGGGATTCTAACCGGGATTCCCTAGCACTGAGAGGAGAACATTTCAGGCGCTGGGCATATACACCCAGCACAGGGTGCTAATCTATCTCTGGGCACGCACACACAAACACACACTAAATGGGGCAATTTAGAACATTTAATTGACCTTGAATCCATGTTTTTGAATTTTGGGAGGAAACTGGAGAACCTGAAGGAAACCCATGCAAACACTGGAAGAACATGCAAACTTCACCCAGATTGGGATTTAAACCGGGAATCCCAGTGCTGAGAGGAGAACATGCTAAACACTAAGCCTAAACATCTTCCGCTTTACCCTAGGGTCGCCGAGGGGGGGGGGGGCATTTCGGTCGCTGGCAGACACACCCAGGACAGGGCACCAATCTATCACTGTACACATACACACTCTATATGGGGCAATTTAGAGCATTCAAGTCACCCTGAATCCATGTTTTTGCACTGTGGGAGGAGTGGAAGTCACCACTGTGGGTCCTTGAGCACGGACCTTACCCCTCATTGCTCCAGGGGGCGCTGTATTGACCCTTGCTCTCACAGGCTGTTTAATGTCGTTTAAATAGCAACGTGCCTGTGAATATATCTATACCACTACGTGTAATGGTCTTGAATTTAAGCGTGTTGAGGTAAATTTGTGGCGTATTAAAAAACACAAATGCGCCGCTGATTGAAAACAAACTAGGTAATTGTTAAAGGTTCGTCGCTCTCCCGTGTACATTGCTAGTAAATTGTCGTCGCACACATAGACACCCATAACACAAAACACGTGCCGCATGGCAGCTATGCAAACTTTAACATTAACAACAAACTAAATATATACAATAATATTTCCACAATGCGTGGCTTAGTGGTTAGCATGTTCTCCTCTCAGCGCTAGGGATTCCCGGTTTGAATCCCCATCTGGGTGGAGTTTCTATGTTCTCCCCGTGTCTGCGTGTGTTTCCTCCGGATTCTCTGGTTTCCTCACACAGTCCAAAAACATGGATCAAGGTCAATTGAGTTCTCCAAATTGCCCCATATAGAGTGTGTCTGAGTGAGTGTCTGTGTAAGTGAGTGTGTGCTAAGTGATAGATTGGTGTCCTGTCCTGGGTGTATCTGCCCAGCATCCGAAACGTTCTCCCCTGGATGGGCATGGGGAACCCCCCCGCGACCCTAATATATAGGATAAAGCGGAAAATAATGAATAAATGAATGAATGAATGAACATTTCCACATCAACACAAAATTGGAACATTTAAATAGCAATCGGCGAAAGTCAGAGCGCACCTACTGTACCGTTTAAAGGTAACTGAACGTAATGCCCAAAACACACGCATTAATAATTAATTAGTATGAATTAGTACATACCTTTTGGGTCAAGCAAGGCGTAATTTTGACGTCGTTATCGTATCAAATACACACTTATACGATCTAATTTAAGCGGTACAGTGCGCGTACAATGGGGCAATCGTGCTGGAACAGGAAAGCACCTTCGATAAATTGCTCCCACAGATCTGAAGACATACCATTACCCAAAATGCATTGCTGCGTGCTTTTGCTTTGATTAATTAATCACCCAATTTAAACTAATAAAAGGTGGGCCCCAGTAACACTCGGGTTGCCAGTTACTCTATAATTCTCCTCTTTGAAATGATTGTCACCCTGATGTTAATGAAACCTAAACAAATTAAGTCATTAGAATAGATTAATGAATTAATTATTACCATGACGAAGCACAAACGATGACTAACGAGCTGAGTCTCAGAATAAGGGCATTTTTATTCATATCAAAGTGATTAGTTGGAATTAATAAGTGTAATAAATGAAGGTAATTATTGTAAAATCATTAATCATTGATTAATCTGCTAGTCCTGTTAATGATCGGGGTGAGTTAGAGTCAAAACCCCCCCCCCCCATATTGTTGAAATTACGATCTCAAAAAAGAGAATTATTGATTTTTAGAATGAATTTAGAATGTGGCGGCACGGTGGTTTTGTGGTTGGCATGTTCTCCTCTCAGCATCGCGGATCGAGGTTGGAATCCTCATCTGGTTGAAGTTTGCATGTTCTCCACGTGACCATGTGGGTTTTCACCAGGTTCTCCGGTTTTATCCCACAGTCCAAAAACATAGATTCAAGGTGAATTGAATGCTCTGAATTGCCCTTATGTGCGGCACGGTGGCTTAGTGGTTAGTACATTCGCCTCTCAGCACTAGGGATTCCCGGTTCGAATCCCAATCTGGGTGGAGTTTGCATGTTCTCCCCGTGTCCGCGTGGGTTTCCTCCGGGTTCTTTGGTTTCCTCCCACAGTCCAAAAACATGGATTAAGGTCAATTGAATTCTCCAAATTGCCCCATATAGAGTGTATGTGTGTGTGTGAGTGAGTGTGTGCCCAGTGATAGATTGCTCCCCTGTCCTGGGTGTATCTGCCCAGCGCCCAAAACGTTCTCACCTGCATGGGCATAGGGAAGTCCCCCCCCCCCCGACACTAATAGAGGATAAAGCAGAAGATAATGGATGGAAATTGCCCTTATATAGTCTGCGTGATTGCCCTGTGATGGATTGGCGCCCTGTCCTGGGTGTATTCGCCCAGTGCCTGAACGTTCTCTCCCGAACAGGCATGGGGAACCCTAGTAAATAATTAAACAGAAGATAATTAGATACTATAATTAGTTATGTAATGTGTCGCATTCAAGGTTATTTTAAACCTTTATCAACTTGCAACATTAAACTTTAAGTTGCTTTCTGCTGTGTGTCGATAAACCCCCCCACACACCCCGCCTCTTCTTTAATTAATAGAAACTATACACTAATTGTAACTATTTTTCGTATTTTAATTAAGTTTTTTTTTCTAAACTGCTTAAAACTCATTGTAAAGTTTTTGGTGATTTGGCGCCCCCTCTCGCACAATTGTGTAGCTGCACATTTAAACCAACGAACCCTCAACAGTAAATAGATTAATTGGTTTCAGCTTTTTAACTGTAATTATCAGAAGACAAAGCGACTAAACGATCGGGTTTAATCAGTTTGATGAATTTTTATTTCGAATCTTTTGGACAGATGATTAATTATAGCTTAACGTTCTACTCTTCATTTATATTTAAAGGGTTAATCATTTCATTACAGAGAAATAAAGAGATTATTTACAAAAATGACTTAGTATAGTCATATTAATACATATTTATATGTATTTAAATATAATCTGATTAATAAAGTATTCTTTACAATATGATTGTTTACACCCAGGACAGGACGTCAATCTATCACTGTACATACACTCACTCACTCACACACACACACACACACACTGTATGGGGCAATTTGGAGAATTCAATTCACCTCGAGCCATATTTTTGGACTGTGGGAGGAAACCGGAGAACCCGGAGGAAACCCACGCGGACACGGGGAGGACACGCAAACTCCACCAAGATGGGGATTCGAACCAGGAATCCCCAGCGCTGAGAGGAGAACATGCTAAACCACTAAGCCACCGTGCTGCCCGTATTTAAACATAATCTGATTTATAAATAATAATCTGATTACAATGTTTAAAATCATTCTGTACAATAAGATTGTTTACATCTGTTAACACTGCTGTGAGCATTGTTCCTCACAAGGCTTTTTAAAAGATTCGTTTCTCGTTTCCACTTTTAATTTGGTTTCTTTTTTGGTGGTTCATACTTAAAAAAACAGTAGAACTGTTTTAAAACGTCTTACTATTGTAAAAAAAACTAAACCTATGTATTCATTCATCCATTATCTTCTGCTTTATCCTCTATTAGGGTCGCACTCACTTACACACACTCTATATGGGGCAATTTGGAGAACTCAATTGACCTTGATCCATGTTTTTGGACTGTGGGAGGAAACCGGAGAACCCGGAGAAAACCCACGCGGACAGGGGAGAACATGGAAACTATCACTGGGCACACACTCACTCACACAGACACTCACCCAGATGGGGATTTGAACCGGGAATCCCTAGTGCTGAGAGGAGAACATGCCAACCCACGAAGCCTCTGTGCTGCCTTAAACCTATGTAAATAAATTTAAATTAAAGTAAATTAACTAATAAACTAGTGATTCCCGGTTCGAATCTCCATCTGGGTGGAGTTTCCACATTCTTCCCGTGTCCGCGTGGGTTTCCTCCAGGTTGTCCTCCGGTTTCCTCCCACAGTCCAAAAAACATGGATTCAAGGTCAATTGTATTCTCCAAATTGCCCCATATAGAGTGTGTGTGTGTGTGAGTAAGTATGTGTGTGTACAGTGATAGGTTGGTGTCCTGTCCTGGGTGTATCTGTCCAGCGCCCGAAACGTTCTCCCCTGGATGGGCATGGGGAACCCCCCCCCCTCCCCACGACCCTAATAGAGGATAAAGCGGAAGATAATGAATGAATGAATCTATCAAATGCAGTTTAGCTTTTAAAAGTTCCAGGTGAGCAGTGTGACATATTCTTTACCAGCAGGGGGCGAACTCGTAATGTGAAGTCTCACACAACGCTTAATTCCGTGCAAATGAGCAAACGTTAACGTTTTAATACAAGATGTTGACCTTCCACAAGCACACACACACACACACACACACACACACAC
>JAFMOD010000913.1:61087-76687 GCA_019802435.1 Corydoras maculifer
CACACACACACACACAGTACACTGCAGGGTTATGTGCTGATGAAATCAGTTCTGTGGAATGGGTGCTGCTGCTGCTGAGAATCGAACCCGACGTTTCAGCAAAGCCATGCGCCCGGCCTCAGAGTCACAGACGTCATGGACCTCGCTCTGTACACACTGCAGAACATCCAAACTCATTCAGAGTTCAGAGTTCTTAAAAGTTTAAAGACAAAATCCAAAAATAGGTGGAAAAAAAATGTGTGTGCCCGAAAAAGTGCCGAGTGAGCTGATATCGTTTACCGCCGTCACCGAAGATCACACCACCGGCCATCTTTCTGCGCATTCTGAAGAATATACTGCGTGGTTTACCTGTGGGTTTCCATCCACAGTCCAAAAACATGGATCAAGGTCAATTGAATTCTCCAAATTGCCCCATTTAGAGTGTGTGAGTAAGTGTGATAGATTGGCGTCCTCTCCTGGGTGTATCTGCCCAGCAACTGAAACATTCTGCCCTGGATGGGCATGGGGAACCCCTTGCCCCATTAGATGGTCAGGTGCACTAGTTAGTCTCAATAAACATTGTCATAGCCTTGAAAACCTCCAAACTCCCACTAAAGAGCAAATCAAGCCCTTGGTGGTTCGGGAGGGTCATGTGACCGTGGGGTATGTCTCAGGTTGTGTGCATCTGATGGACATGCAAATACTGCGTGGCCTGCTGATGAAGAAGAGACTGCACAGCATGCGTTCTGCTCGGAAACACCAAGAACACATGGGGGCATTTCAGTTGTGCATCTGTACGACTGTAGGGGGCACTGTAGCTGGACGCAGTATGAATCCTCATTCCACTGGACAACAACCCCAATGAAAAGCTTGATGTGCTGCTGCTGCTGCTGTGGAAGGACACCCTCTCAGAACTCCATCCCGGCTGAAGAACCTTCAGATGCTGGACCATGGGGGTTGAGGAACATCTGAGGATCAAAAGGAGGCGACACCCGATGCCCTAGTGGTAAGGGCTTTTTGATTTTGAGCAATTAAAAGGTATTTAGATCATTAATTTCCTTAAATTAGACAAATTTTATTGACTAAATGAAATTGAAACACCTCAAGGTTTTCTTTGTAATGGGATTCTGTTCTTTATTATTTGGACCGGCTTCTTTTCGGTGCCCACTGCTCAAAGTTCAAGTTTATATCGTGTTTTTTTACAATCGTACGTCGTCACAAAGCAGCTTTACAGAGTTCTAAACCTTTAAACCCCCAAAGAGCAAGACCAAGAGACAGCGGCAAGACAAAACTCCCTGTTCTGTTGATATTTTGAGGAGGAAACCTTGTGAGGACCGAGGCTCAGTGGGGGACATGTCCTCCTTGAGCATTGACAGTGTAGGACCGCCATGTACAGATTGTGTGGTGTGACCCAGACCCAGATTTAACAATTAAACACTCTATATGTCCATTGAGGGCTTCCTGCAGGTTGAAATATGGAATCCCACCCCCTCCCATTTTTTTTTTTATGTTTTAAATTAATTAATTAATATATTTTTTTAAAGATTCATTTTGTTTATTTGTTTTTTTGTCAGTTTTATTAAATTTATAACTATTTTATTATTCATTCATTCATTATCTCCCGCTTATCCTTTATTAGGGTTGCGGTGAGGTTCCCCATGCCCATCCAGGGGAGAACGTCTCGGGCGCTGGGCAGATAGACCCAGGACAGGACACCAATTCATCGCTGGGCACACACTCACTCACACAGACACACTCTATAGGGGGCAATTTGGAGAATTCAATTAACTTGATCCATGTTTTTGGACTGTGGGAGGAATTTATGGATTAAGTTAATTGAATTCTCAAAATTGCCCCCTATAGAGTGTGTCTGAATGAGTGAGTGTGTGCCCAGCGATAGATTGGCGCCCTATCCTGGGTCTATATGCCCAGCGCCCGAGACGTTCTCCCCTGGATGGGCATAGGGAACCCCACCGCGACCCTAATAGAGGATAAGCGGGAGATAATGAATGAAGGAATTATTATTATTATTATTATTATTATTGTTATTCATTCATTCATTATCTTCCGCTTTATCCTCTATTAGGGTCGCGGTGGGGTTCTCCATGCCCATCCAGGGGAGAACGTCTTTGGCACTGGGCAGATACTCCCAGGACAGGGGGGCAATCTATCACTGGACACACACTCACTTACACACACTCTATATGGGGCAATTTGGGCAACTCTACGCTCAGTGCTGGGGATTCCAGCTTCAAATCCCAATCTAGGTTGAGTTTCGGCCAACAGTCCAAAAACATGGATTCAAGGTGAATTTAATTTTCCAAATTGCCCCATATAGAGTGTGTGTGTGTGTGAGTGTGTGTTCAGTAATAGATTGCCCCCCTGTCCTGGGTGTATCTGCCCAGCACCTGAAACGTTCTCCCCTGGATGAGCATAGAGTACCCGGTATTATTTTGCTAGCTATTTAAAAAAATATATTTATTATCTTATAATAACACAAATAAAAAAATCACAAACATGTCCTCTGGGGACATCATTTAAAAGCTATTTAAAGGTTTTTATGTAATTTATGTAATTCCTCTGCAGAACTTTATTTCCACAGAAGAGGTCGAGTTTCAGTGGAAAGCACGTTGTGCAGAGCTGACGTTCATTTAATTACAGAAAACCGAAGGAAAAACGTAACCGGGGAGAAGACGAGCAATCACGAAAAACAGGAACCACGAGTCCAAAGCCAGGAGGGACAATGCAGACAGGACACAAGTCAAGAAAATAGTTTGCACTCAGGAAATATTCCATCCATTATCTTCAGCTTCATCCTATATTAGGGTCGGGGGGGAGGGGTTTCCCCATGCCCATCCAGGGGACAATGTTTCGGGCGCTGGGCAGATAGACCCAGGACAGGACACCAATCTATCACTGTACACACACTCACTCACACACACTCTATATGGGGCAATTTTAAGAACTCAATTGACCTTGATCCATGTTTTTGGACTGTGGGAGGAAACCGGTGAACCCAGAGGAAAGTGGACACGGAGAGAACATGCAAACTCCACCCAGATTGGGATTCGAACTGGGAATCCCCAGCGCTGAGAGGAGAACATGCCAACCACAAAGCCACCGTGCCGCCCACGCATGAAATATTTATTGAAATAAATTTAATAAATTGAATTCTCTAAATTGCCCCATATAGAGTGTGTATGAGTAAGTGAGTGTGTGCCCAGTGATAGATTGCCCCCCTGTCCTGGGTGTATCTGCCCAGCACCCGAAACGTTCTCCTCTAGATGGGCATGGGGACCCCCCCCCCCCGACCCTAGTAGAGGATAAGGAGGAAGATAATGGATGAATGAATAACATTATTAACTTCTAGACATTATTATTAAACCAAATTAAATAAATTTTAAATCAATAATTAATCAAAGAACCGTTGTCTTAGTTAAACACCGATGTTTGAACCATGCCAAATCTGTGCAGCGAGGTTCTAATGCAGCGAGGTTCTAATGCAGGTCGCCAACGGCATGAAAAGTTATTTTTTGCACAGATATCATTCTGTAAACCATCCATCCATTATCTTCCACTTTATCCTCTATTAGGGTCGGGGGGGGGGGGTTCCCCATGCCCATCCAGTGGAGAACGTTTCAGGCGCTGGGCAGATACACCCAGGACAGGGGGCAATCTATCACTGTACACACTCTCACTCACACACACACACTATGGGGCAATTTGGAGAATTCAATTGACTTGATTCATGATTTAGGACTGTGGGAGGAAACCGCAGAACCCGGAGGAAACCCACGCGGACACGGGGAGAACCTGCAAACTCCACCCAGATTAGGATTCGAACCAGGAACCCCTAGAGCTGAGAGGAGAACATGCTAAACACTCAGCCACCGTGCCGCCCCTTCTGTAAACCGGTTCTGTATTTTATTTTATTTCTATAGTCAGACTCGCGGCAGCACGCGGCTGCTTTTCGTATTTCTATTGCGTGCTTGTGATCCATTTTCATAAACAACCACAAACATTTGTTTAACCATCCAGACTGCAAAACCATGACATCATTATACGGACTGTGAAGCCCTGATTTAAACAAATCCACTCGCGCTGCTTATCAATAACATCGGAGGGCGTACACATTCTGATTTGCCGAGATTTTTATATATAACAATAAAACGTGCACGCTTATAAACGTAAAGATGAAGAAATGAGCTCATAGTTTGTTATTTTTAACATAGTTGACATACAACAAACTTAACAAACATTGACATATTCATTCATTCATTATCTTCCGCTTATCCTCTATTAGGGTCGCGGTGGGGTTCCCCATGCCCATCCAGGGGAGAACGTCTCGGGCGCTGGGCANCTCCACCCAGATGGGGATTCGAACCGGGAATCCCTAGCGCTGAGAGGCGAACAAGCTAAACCACTAAGCCACCGTGCCGCCAACATTGACAAAGTTTTATTTTTTTATATAATTTGTTTGTTATAGTTGGGTTATTTTAAAAAGAATTATTAAATAAATAGCATGGTGGCACGGTGGCTTAGTGGTTGGCATGTTCTCCTCTCAGCACAAGGAATTCCCGGTTCGAATCCCAATCTGGGTGGAGGTTCCATGTTCTCCCCGTGTCTGCGTGGGTTTCCTCCGGGTTCTCCGGTTTCCTCCCAAAGTCCAAAAACATGGATTTGAGGTGAATTGAATGCTCCAAATTGCCCCATATAGAGTGTGTGTGTGAGTGAGTGAGTGTACAGTGATAGATTGGTGTCCTGTCCTGGGTGTATCTGCCCGGCGCCCGAAACGTTCTCCCCTGGATAGAGGTTCCATGTTCTCCCCGTGTCTACGTGGGTTTCCTTCGGGTTCTCCGGTTTCCTCCCAAAGTCCAAAAACATGGATTTGAGGTGAATTGAATGAAACGTTCTCCCCTGGATGAGTATGAGGACCCCACCCCCCCGCAACCCTAATATAGGATAAATGGGAAGATAATGAATGAATGAATGAATGAATAAATGAACAGTCCAACAGTTTAAGCAATAACTCATTTAGTAAGCGCTCTGTTTTCTGCCCTCGCTGCGAAACCCCATCGTTAGGTCTGGGGTAAACCGGTGGCGTGGAGTCACGTGGTTAGGTAAATTGTGTTGACCTGTAAACAAATGTCATGTGACCACAATAGAAATATACACTCCTCACAAAAAGTTAGGGATATTTGGCTTTCAGGTGAAATTCATGTAAAATGTCCCCCATGTCCGTGTGGGGTTCCTCTGGGTTCTCCGGTTTCCTCCCACAGTCCAAAAACATGGATCAAGTCAATTGAATTCTCCAAATTGCCAAATTGTGAGTGAGTGTGTGAGTGAGTGTGTGTACAGTGATAGATTGGCGTCCTCTCCTGGGTGTATCTGCCCAGCGCCCGAAACGTTCTCCCCTGGATGGACATGGGAAACAACCCCCCCCCCCACTGCGACCCGAATAGAGAATAAAGTTGGAGATAATAGATGAATGAATAATATTAGGGGTGGCTTGGCTTAGTGGTTTAGCATGTTCTTCTCTCAGCACTAGGGATTCCCGGTTCGAGTCCCAATCTGGGTGGAGTTTGCATGTTCTCCCCGTGTCCATGGGGGTTTCCTCTGGGTTCTCCGGTTTCTTCCCTCATTCCAAAAATTGCTCCAAATTGCCCCATATAGAGTGTGTACGTGTGAGTGAGTGTGTGTACAGTGATAGATTGCCCCCCTGTCCTGGGTGTATCTGCCCAGCACCCGAAACGTACTACCCTGGATGGGCA
Source organism: Corydoras maculifer (assembly GCA_019802435.1). Lineage (NCBI taxonomy): Eukaryota > Metazoa > Chordata > Actinopteri > Siluriformes > Callichthyidae > Corydoras > Corydoras maculifer. The sequence continues at coordinate 66,838 of JAFMOD010000913.1, forward strand.
TGGGGAACCCCCCGCGACCCTAATATAGGATAAAGCGGAAGATAATGGATGAATGAATGCCCCATATAGAGTGTGTGTGTGTGAGTGAGTGAGTGCCCAGTGATAGATTGCCCCCCTGTCCTGGATGTATCTGCCTAGCGCCTGAAACGTTCTCCCCTGGATGAGCATAGAGAACCCCCCCCCCCCACCTATACAGCAATATTATTCCATATATATATATATATAATAAAAATATATAAATAAATATTATGTATATAAATAAATATATATAAAAAATTATGATAAAATGAAATAAAAACGATGTTTTCCCACAAAAGTAAAAATAGTAAATCAGAACGTTCAGGTTCCTTTGCACTCGGGCCGTTTTAGGAAAACAAACTTCACCTTTAAATGTCTTTAAATATTTCTGCTCTCCCTGAAAAAATGTTCCTGTGACATTCAGACAGATTTAAAAATATGAGCACGCTCCATAAAACCATATCGCAGAGTCGTTAATAACAATAATAATAATAGATTAATGTAAATTGGATTGTATTGAACGCGGGCCGCGAGTTTGACACAGTGATCTATCACATCCATCACAGAGCGTGAGCGGTTGGTATGTTGGCATCTGCGAGTCTCCTGTCAAGGCTGTGTTTAAAGGTGAAGTCGAGGCGTCCTGTTTGTTATTAGTTAATTAGATTTGGTATTTCAGGCATCGCTCGTTTCCATGTCATTTCCATTTGTATTTAAGCTGCAGGTTCCTCTTTCGTTCTTTACAGTGTGTTTGCTGTCTCATGCAAACGACCTGAGTGCAAACTATTTTCTTGACTTGTGTCCTGTCTGCATTGTCCCTCCTGGCTTTGGACTCGTGGTTCCTGTTTTTCGTGATTGCTCGTCTTCTCCCCGGTTACGTTTTTCTTTCGGTTTTCTGTAATTAAATGAACGTCAGCTCTGCACAACGTGCTTTCCACTGAAACTCGACCTCTTCTGTGGAAATGAAGTTATTACATAAATTACATAAAAACCTTTAAATAGCCTTTGAATGATGTCCCCAGAGGACATGTGTGTGTTTATCTTTTAGTTCTTGTTATTTCAAAATCCATCCATCCATTATCTTCCGCTTTATCCTCTATTAGGGTTGCAGAGGGGGGGGGGGGTTTCCCCATGCCCATCCAGGGGAGAACGTTTCGGGCGCTGGGCAGATACACCCTGGACAGGGGGGCAATCTATCACTGTACAAACACTCACTCACACACACACACACACACACACTATATGGGGCAATTTGGAGAACTTAATTGACCTTGAATCCATGTTTTTGGACTGTGGGAGGAAACCGGGGAACCCAGAAGAAACTCACGCGGACACGTTGAGAACATGCAAACTCCACCCAGATGAAGATTCGAACCGGGAATCCCTAGTGCTGAGAGGAGAACATGCTAAACCACTAAGCCACCGTGCCACCCGTTATTTTAAGATAATGAAAACTATTTGAAATAGCTAGCAAAATAATTCGGGTTCCCCATGCCCATCCAGGGGAGAACGTTTCGGGCGCTGGGCAGATTCACCAAGGACAAGACACCAATCTATCACTGTACACACACTCACACACACACACACAGTCTATATGGGGCAATTTAAAGCATTAAATTTTCCTTAAATCCATGTTTTTGGACTGTGGGAGGAAACCGCAGAACCCGGAGGAAACTTGCATGGACACAGGGAGAACATACAAACTCCACCTAGAATAGGATTCGAAAAGAAGAACATGCCAACCTCTAAGCCACCTATGATTTATTTATTGTTTAATGACTTGACATAAGGCGGCACGGTGGATTATTGGTTGGCATGTTCTCCTCTCAGTGCTGGGGATTCCCTGTTTGAATCCCGATCTGGGTGGAGTTTCCATGTTCTTCCCGTGTCCGTGTGGGTTTCCTCCAGGTTCTGCAGTTTCCTCCCACAGTCCAAAAAACAAGGGTTCAAAGTCAACTGAATTCTCCAAATTGCCCCATATATAGTGTGTGTGTGTGTGTGTGTGTACAGTGATAGATTGGCGTCCTGTCCTGGGTGTATCTGCTCAGCGCCCGAAACGTTCTCCCCTGGATGGACATGGGGAACCTCCGCACGACCCTAATAGAGGATAAAGCGTAAGATAATGAATGGATAAATTATTACTATACAGTATACACTTATTTTTATTGTCTGTTTTCGGAGTGTCAGTCAATTTTCTGTTAAATTTAATCTTTCCTGTAAACCAAACAGTTCGTAGGTGATGATACAGTTTGTTCTTTTCTCTCTGTCTGTTTCGTCGTATATTTCTGTCATCGTTCCTACAACGTTTTCTGTTCAGCATTAGAACTAAACTTATCTATCCATCCATTATCTTCAACTTTATCCTCTATTAGGGACGCGGTGGGGTTCCCCATGCCCATCCAGGGGAGAACGTCTTGGGCGCTGGGCAGATAGACCCAGGACAGGACACCAATCTATCACTGTACACACTCACTCACACACACACACTCTATATGGGGCAATTTGGAGAACTCAATTGACTGGATCCATGTTTTTACACTCCGACCGGTTCTCTTCGCTCCAGCGATGATTGCCGCCTGACGATTCCACCTCACCGAGGAGCTCATTCTCACTCCGTGGCGTTCACCACTGCAAAATGGTGGAATGTTCTTCCCAACTCTGTCCGTAAGGCAGAATCACTAAACAGTTAAAAAAAATTACTAAAGATGCATCTCTTTAACAAATACCTGTTGTTGTAATAAATATTAAAAAAAAATAATAATAATAAAAAAAAATAAATAAAAAAATAAAAAGGGGGGGGGGTGGCATCGAATAACATTCAGGTTTGATGAATATACAGTATAGTTGGTTTTCTTCATAGCTTCTGACTTGTGGTGTTCTCATTTGTAAGTAGCTTTGGATAAAAGCGTCTGCTAAATGACTAAATGTAATGTAAATGTAAATGGAAGGAATCTGGAGAACCGGAGGAAACCCACGCGGAGACGGGGAGAACATGCAAACTCCACCCAGATGGGGATTTGAACAAGGAATCTCTAGCGCTGAGAGGCGAACATGCTAACCACTAAGCCACCGTGATGCCTTTAGAACTAAACTATCTTATATTAATAAACTTAACAAACAGTAACCAGTTGCTGCGCTGATGGCTGGTGATCACTCTCTCTCTCTCTCTCTCTCGCCCTCTCGCCCCCTCTCTCTCTCTCTCTCTCTCTCTCTCACATTACTTTGGGATAGAAAGGCCCAGGGCATTGTGCTTATTTTAATTTATAATAATTTAGGACGGGTCCTTGCTGTGGAACACGTTGTGATTTAATGGTTGGAGACCTTGGTTTTGTCCTTGCGTCTGGACGTGGAGAGATATTTTCATACTCCCCACCGGGCAGTCAGTGTGATTCAAATCAGAATAACCACCACGTTATTACATTTTCCATTCACTGAAATCAGGTGGCCGACTGAGTCTCAGTGTGTCATGAGTGTAAGGACAAGATTTCATTTCACCTTAATCCAGCATTCATAACGCATTCATAAAGCTTTGTAAAGTATTCATAATGCATTCGTTCATGTCCACAGATATAGTTATAAGAACATGCCATAAGGCTTTATAACACAAAGCGACATAAGGCATTATAAATCATGTATTTTAACTTACTATAATGACTGACGACATAAAGCCTTATAACGTTTGTGTTTTTAATGAACACTTTTCATGAAAATGCCTTTATAAGTGCTCATAAGTATTTATAAATGCTTACAGGTATAAGGTAATGTATTTAATTGCATCAGTATCACATTCCCCAAATCTGATATACATAATGCATTATTAACATACGTATAAAGCTTTATAAAGTATTCATAATGCTTTATAATACTTGTCATAAGCCATAGTTAATGTCCATAGATGTTTATAACTACACTTGTTTATAACCGGTCTTTATAATAAATTGATGAACAGTTAAAATACATGATTTATAATACATTATGTATCATGTATTTCAACTGCTCATTAATTTATTATAGAGACCGATGACATAAAGCCTTATAACGTTTGTGTTTGATGAACACTTTTCCTGAAATTGACTTTATAAGTGCTCATAACTGTTTATAATAGCTTATAAGCTCTCTTTCCAGCCATGAAGTAAAGTGTTTTCATTAATTACTATGGTAAAACTTTCCCTAAATCCTGTATTCATAATGCATTATTAACATAAGTATAAAGCTTTATAATGTATTCATAATGCTTTGTAATACTTGTCATAAGCCTTTGTTAATGTCCATAGATGTTTATAACCACACTCATAAAGTTTTATAAGAACATGCCATAAGGCTTTATGACACAAAGTGACATTATGCATTATAAATCATGTATTTTAACTGTTCATTAACTTATTATAAAGACCGGTGACATAAAGCCTTATAACGATTGTGTTCAATGAACACTTTTCCTGAAATTGACTTTATAAGTGCTCGTAACTGTTTATAGAAGCCTATAAGTTCTCTTTATAGTCATAAAATAAAGTGTTGTCATTATTTACATTTTTTAAAGAGACTGCATACATAGCAGTACATAATGACTTATAAAAGCTTATAAATGCTTGTTAAGTCTAATCATCTTGTTTTAAGTTTGAAAGTATGAACATCCAAAGAATCTAAAGCTTTAGTAAGTTCATGGTATAATGCATTATGTCACTTTGGGTTATAAAGCCTTATGTCAAATTGTTATGAACGTCTATGTACATTAACAAAGGCTTATTATAAAGCCTTATGAATACTTTATAAATGCACTTATAATGGATTATGAATACTGGATTCATTACATTAACATTTACTTATTCAGTTCACCTTGAATCCATGTTTTTGGACTGTAGGAGGAAATTGGAAAACCCGGAGGAAACCCACGTGGACACAGGGAGAACTTTAATATAATTATTCATTATCTTCCGCTTTATCCTCTATTAGGGTTGCTGGGCAGATACACCCAGTCAATCTATCACTGCACACACACTCACTCACTCACACACACACACTCTATATGGGGCAATTTGGTGAATTCATTTTACGATAATTTGTCAGGGGCGTCACGGTGGCTTAGTGTTTGGCATGTTCTCCTCTTAGTACTAGGGATTCCTGGTTCGAATCCCTATCTGGGTGGAGTTTCCATGTTCTCCCCGTGTCCACGTGGGTTTCTCTCGGGTTCTTCGGTTTCCTCCCACAGTCCAAAAACATGGATCAAGGTCAATTGAATTCTCCAAATTGCCCCATATAGAGTGTGTGTGAGTGAGTGAGTGAGTGTACAGTGATAGATTGGCCCAGCGCCCGAAACGTTCTCCCCTGGATGGGCATGGGGAACCCCCCCCCCCCCACCACACACACACCAGAACTGTTAAAATTCGGCAGGGTGTGAAGTCGAGTGACGTGACGTCGGGATTGCCCCTTCGAAGCTCCGATCCGCTCGACTCGACTCGACTCGACTCGACTGTCAGTTTGAACTTCCTTCCTGTCTCCAGTTGTGTTCAACTCGACCGCGCGCGCGGGCGCGGGCACGAGCGCGGGCGCGAGCACGAGCGCGAGCCTGAGCGCTACACAACAGAGCCCCACGGAACCGAGCGCGCGTGGACCTCCCGCCGCTCCGCTCGCCCTGCGGACCCGGGTTCGAGGCTCGGTTCGGACGCGTCCCTCCCGCGGGGTCGGTCCAGTTGCGGTCGGTAACTCGCGTTTTAAAGGTTTTGTTGCAGTCAGCGGGAGCCGAGCCACACGGTGAACGAGGTAACGACGGACTCTTAACTTCACCTTTAATGCATTCTGCTGTGAGCTTTAACGTTGCGCTTTTTTCACCCAAACATTCAAACCTCGGCTGCAGTCGCGACTCTGATGAAAATAACAAAGGCGTTACGACGGCGTCGTTGTTCGGTTGTAGCACAATGTTCCAACTTTAGTTAAAAATATATACAGTTGGTTTTTTGCCTAAACAGAGCCGAGACACCGAAACCAACGCGATTTCTTACAAAGTAACAAGTTTAGTGCAACTTTGTTTTTCCCAAAACCGACTCGAAACGTTGTAACAACTTTTATTTTCACTTCTTTAAGTTCAGCTTTAAGTTTGAAGTGCAGCTCGTTTACTTTCTTGATGACGACTTTGCACATTCTGACGATCGGCTCATTCAGACCGAGAGCCACGTTTATTTAAGCATTTATTTTATTGTCTTTTTTTTTTTAAAGAATATAATGCAGTCTTTGGAGTTGAAAAGGGTGAGTTTGCATAGTAGGTGAATACATCAAATCTAAATAAACGATTAGTAAATCAGCTCAGTTAGCAGCAGATGTGCAATTGCATTGTAGTCTTAGTATTCTAACTATATAAAGAAACAATTAAATAAATGATGCAATGTAACACATTATGTAATGTAATGTAATAAACTATCTAAATAAACGATAAGTAAATCAGATCAGTTAGCAGCAGATTGCATTATATGTAGTCTTACTATTCTTACTATGTAAATTAAATAAATGATGCAATGTAATACATTATGTAATATAATGTAATAAACTATCTAAATAAACGATAAGTAAATCAGATCAGTTAGCAGCAGATTGCATTATATGTAGTCTTACTATGTAAATAAGCAATAAAATAAATGATTCAATGTAATAAACTATCTAATAAACGATTAGTAATTCAGATCAGTTAGCAGCCGATTGCATTGTAGTCTTACTATTCTTACTATGTAAATAAGCAATAAAATAAATGATGCAATGTAATAAACTATCTAATAAACGATTAGTAAATCAGATCAGTTAGCTGCCGATTGCATTGTAGTCTTACTATTCTTACTATGTAAATTAAATAAATGATGCAATGTAACACATTATGTAATGTAATGTAATAAACTATCTAAATAAACGATAAGTAAATCAGATCAGTTAGCAGCAGATTGCATTATATGTAGTCTTACTATGTAAATAAGCAATGAAATAAATGATGCAATGTAATAAACTATCTAATAAACGATTAGTAAATCAGATCAGTTAGCTGCCGATTGCATTGTAGTCTTACTTTTCTTACTATGCAAATAAGCAATAAAATAAATGATGCAATGTAATAAACTATCTAATAAACGATTAGTAAATTAGATCAGTTAGCTGCCGATTGCATTGTAGTCTTACTATTCTTACTATGTAAATAAGCAATAAAATAAATGATGCAATGTAATAAACTATCTAATAAACGATTAGTAAATCAGATCAGTTAGCTGCCGATTGCATTGTAGTCTTACTATTCTTACTATGTAAATAAGCAATTAAATAAATGATGTAATGTAACAAGTGATGTAATAAATTATCTAATAAACGATAAGTAACCAGACCAGTTAGCAGCCGATTGCATTATGAGTATTACCATTCTAACTATGTTAAGAAACAATTAAAGAAGCCGATTGCATTGTATGTAGTCTTACTATTCTTACTATGTGAATAAATGAGTAAATAAATGATGCAATGTAATTAATGATCTATATAAACGATTAGTAAATCAGATCAGTTAGCAGCCAATTGCATTGTAGTCTTACTATTCTTACTATGTAAATAAACGATTAAATAAATGATGTAAGGTAATACGTTATGTAATTATAGTCTTACCATACTTACTATGTGCAGAAAGATGTAGCACTGATTTTAATTTTAAGTACATTTTAGTATTTACGCTTCATTAAAGTCAGCTTTTTTAAACCCTTCCATTTTGTTATGGGGCAGTTTGGCTTATTTTCACTGTTGTGTTGTGTGAAATACGAGATACCCGCTTTTTAAGTCATGAAATTAATGACTTTTCAATAATTTGGCTTCCAAACACGCGTGCAGAGTAATTAATTGTCCTATAATTTTGAATGAAATTTAGTTTTGGCCGCTTTGTATGATTTGAAATGATATATTTTTGGACCCATAGCATTATGGATGTACCACATCCTCGTGAAGAGGCTATCCTCGTGACTTACGCTAGTTGGCTTGATTGTAAACAGAAAATAAGGATCATGATAAAAGTTATTTCTTACTTCGTAGCCGTTGATTTGACGCTTGTTCAAACCTGGTTTGTTTTGTGTTCATTTTAATTTGGAGTGTGATCCCCGATGCCTTTCTGTTGGGATATCATTCATTCATTCATTCATTCATTCAATCATTCATTATCTTCCGCTTTATCCTCCATTAGGGTCACGGGGGGGTTCCCCTTGCCCATACAGGGAAAAACGTTTCGGGCGCTGGGCAGATACACCCAGGACAGGACACCAATCTATCACTGTACACACACACTCACACACACACTCTATTTGGGGCAATTTGGAAAATTCAGTTGACCTTGATCCATGTTTTTGGACTGTGGGAGGAAACCGGAGAACCTGGAGGAAACCCACGCGGACACGGAGAGAACATGGAAACTCCACCAAGATTGGGATTGGAACCTTTGAACCTCCGGCGCTGAGAGGACGCCCGCGTTACAATTAATGAAAGCTGATTTCTGGCGTTAGGATTCTGCAGTGATGCTCTGTTTTTTTTTAGTTTAGAGGAAGCTGTAAAAAAACAATAAAAACAAACTTTTAGTCATGTGACCGAGGGCTGCCGCCGCCGCGTCAGTGCAAATACCAAGCGCCGTGTGCTGGAGGAGCTCACACTGCTGCAGTGGTGTGAAACAGAGCGGGTGTGAGGGGGAAGTCAGAAGCACATGCTGCACAATCAGAAGATTTTTAGCTTGTGAATGAAATAAACATGAGTTTTAATTACTGTTAAAGTGTTTAAATTAATTTATACTGTCAATTCCATTCATTCATTATCTCCCGCTTTATCCTCTATTAGGGTCGCGCGCGCGGGGGGGGGGGGGGGGGTTCCCCATGCCCATCCAGGGGAGAAGGTTTCGGGCGCTGGGCAGATGCACCCAGGACAGGGGGCCAATCTATCACTGTACACACACTCACTCACACACACACTCTATATGGGGCAAGTTGGAGAACTCAATTGACCTTGATCCATGTCTTTGGACTGTGGGAGGAAACCGGAGAACCCGGAGGAAACCCATGTGGAGAACATAGAAACTCCACCCAGATTGGGACTGAACCGGGAACCCCCAGCGCTGAGAGGAGAACATGCTAAACCACTAAGCCACCGTGCCGCCCTATACTGTCAAGTGATTTTATTATTATTATTATAATATAATTATTATCTATACCATCCATTATCTTCCACTTTATCTTCTACTAGGGTCGTGGGGGGGGTCTCCCCATGCCCATCCACGGGAGAACGTTTCGGGCGCTGGGCAGATACACCCAGGACAGTGGGGCAATCTATCACTGTACACACACTCACTCACACACACACTCTATACTCTACACTCTGACCTAGATCCATGTTTTTGGACTGTGGGAGGAAACCGGAGAACACGGAGGAGACCCACGTGGACACGGGGAGAACATGCAAACTCCACCCAGACTGAGATTCGAACCGGGAATCCCTAACACTGAGAGGAGAACATGCTAAACCACCATGCCGCCATAACATAACAATAATAACATCATTAGCATGTTCTCCTCTCAGTGCTGGGGATCCAGGTTTGAATATGGAGTTTGCATGTTCTTCCCGTGTCCGCGTGGGTTTTCTCCGGGTTCTCCGGTTTCCTCCCACAGTCCAAAAACATGGATCAAGGTCAATTGAATGCTCTAAATTGCCCCATATAGATTGTGTCACAATTGCCCCATATAGAGTGTGTATATAGTTGCTAGAAATAGATTGGTGTCCTGTCCTGGGTGTATCTGCCCAACGCCCGAAACGTTCTCCCCTGGATGGGCATGGGGATCCCCCC
>JAFMOD010000913.1:104505-127157 GCA_019802435.1 Corydoras maculifer
AGAACGTCTCGGGCGCTGGGCAGATACACCCAGGACAGGACACCAATCTATCACTGTACACACTCACACACACACAGATACACAGACACACACAGACACACAAAAACACACAGATACAGACACAGACACACTTAGACACACACACACTCTATATGGGGCAACTTGGAGAATTCAATTGACCTTGATCCATGTTTTTGGACTGTGGGAGGAAACCGGAGAACCCGGAGGAAACCCACGCGGACAGGGGGAGAACATGCAAACTCCACCCAGATTGGGATTCGAACCGGGAATCCCCAGCGTGAGAGGAGAACATGCTAAACCACTAAGCCATCGTGTCACTGTGTATAACATTAAATACTTACAAAGGCTTATATTTAATATATATTTACATATGAGTCCTTTAAACTGAACGAAGTGGTTTAGCATGTTCTCCTCTCAGCGCTGGGGATTCCCGGTTCGAATCCCAATCTGGGTGGAGTTTGCATGTTCTCCCCGTGTCCGCGTGGGATTTCTCCGGGTTCTTGGGTTTCCTCCCACAGTCCAAAAACATGGATTCAAGGTGAATTGAATTCTCCAAGTTGCCCCATATAGAGTGTGTGTGTGTGAGTGTGTGTACAATGATAGATTGCCCCCCTGTCCTGGGTGTATCTGCTGAGCACCCGAAATGTTCTCCCCTGGATGGACATGGGGAACCCCCCCTCCCCCCCGCGGCCCTAATAGAAGATAAAGCGGAAGAAAATGGATGATAATTATTATTTAAAATCATAGAACTAATTTCCACAACACTTATGATATTATTATTATTATTATTATTATTATTATTATTGTTATATATTCAACTGTAGAGATCAGTGTGTGAACCTTCGTTCGTTTATTTGTTCACCGCAGTGTGTGCGGAATTTTAAAAAGGCTTTTATTGCCGCCGACAACAACACACACTCGTCAGTAGTCCCTGCAGTGACCAGCGCTCCCACGTCCCCCATCTCTGCAGAATGTTGAGTGAGGCGTCTGAAGAACACACACCCCTGACCACAACATACAGATTAACGAGCATTCAGACGATTAAGTCCGAGTTAATTGTCGGATGTTGATTGTTTTGTATTGTAAGGAATATTCATTCAAATCATTAATATTAATATTTAATATAAAAACTCTGGGCGGCGCGGTGGCTTAGTGGTTAGCACGTTCGCCTCTCGGCGCTAGGGATTCCCGGTTCGAATCCCCATCTGGGTGGAGTTTCCATGTTCTTCCCGTGTCTGCGTGGGTTTCCTCCGGGTTCTCCGGTTTCCTCCCACAGTCCAAAAACATGGATCAAGTTAATTGAATTCTCAAAAATTGCCCCCTATAGAGTGTGTTTGAATGAGTGAGTGTGTGCCCAGCGATGGATTGGCGCCCTGTCCTGGGTCTATCTGCCCAGCGCCCGAGACGTTCTCCCCTGGATGGGCATGGGGAACCCCACTGCGACCCTAATAGAGGATAAGCGGAAGATAATGAATGAATGAATAAAAACTCTGACCGCCGATGCTGCTTTACTGCAGACATGGTTCTCTATGGAGCATTTTCGGAACGTTGTACAGCGGGGTGGGGGTGGGGGTGGGGGGATTTCGACCTAAACGCACTGGGGCAAAAAGTCAGCCCACTTTAGGTGACGGGTCCAAACAGGAGCCATATTTATTAAACGCAAAGAGTAAACGCTTTCTAAATGCCAATAAAACCACACAGTCATTTAGTGGTTTAGCATGTTCTCCTCTCAGCACTAGGGATTCCCGGTTCGAATCCCCATCTGGGTGGAGTTTCCATGTTCTCCCCGTGTCGGCGTGGGTTTCCTCCGGGTTCTCCGGTTTCCTCCCACAGTCCAAAATCATGGATCAAGGTCAACTGAATTCTCCAAATTGCCCCATACAGAGACTGTGTGTGTTATAGAGTGTGTGTAACGTGATAGATTGGTTGTCCTGTCCCTACCCAGCGCCCGAAACGTTCTCCCCTGGATGGGCATGGGGAACCCCCCCGCCACGACCCTAATAGAGGATAAAGCGGGAGATAATGGATGAATAATTAATTACTAAATTAAAGTAAAATCTTCAACTTTAAATCTCTAAATATTTCTGCTCTCTGATGGCACGGTGGCTTAGTGGTTTAGTATGTTCTCCTCTCACGCTGGGGATTCCCGGTTCGAATCCCCATCTGGGTGGTGTTTGCATGTTCTCCCCGTGTCCGCGTGGGTTTCCTCTTGGTTCTCCGGTTTCCTCCCACAGTCCAAAAACATGAATCAAGGTCAATTGAATTCTCCAAATTGCCCCATATAGAGTGTGTGTGTGTGAGTGAGTGTGTACAGATATAGATTGATGCCCTGTCCTGGGTGTATCTGCCCAGCGCCTGAAACGTTCTCCCCCCCACCCCACCCCGCCATCCTAGTAGAGAATAAAGTGGAAGATAATTAATTAATGAATACATATAATTCATTAATTCATTATCTTCCGCTTTATTCTGTACTAGGGTTGCGTCCATACAGGGGAGAACGTTTCTGGCTCTGGGCAGATACACCCAGGACAGGGCATCAATCTATCACTGTACACACTCACTCACACACACACTCTATATGGGGCAATTTGGAGCATTCAACGTACCCTGAATCCATGTTTTTGGACTGTGGCATGAAACCGGAGAACCCGGAGGAAACCCACACGGACACGGGGAGAACATGCAAAGTCCACCCCAGCGCTGAGAGGAGAACATGCCAATCACTAAGCCACCATGCCGCCCTCCAAATGAAATGCAATGTAATATAATGAGAGTTAAGGGTCGCGCTCAAGAATCCATATGGGTAACTTCATTAGATTTGATGGGATTTGAACCCACAACCTTCAGATTGAAACCCCCACCCCCCCACCACACCACACCACACCACACCCACCAAAGTCTTTCGGCTGCTTTGAGTAAATATTTTGTCAGATCGCGTCGCTCACAGGCGTCGTGATGACAAGGCAGCGAATCGTTGACAGGTTTTTTTTGTTTTTGTTGTTTTTTTGTTACTATAGCGCTTCCTGTCCGTGTTGTTTGTGAACGTGATGAACGTTAGCGCTGCGTCTGAACCCCGCCGTCGGCCGTCGACGTTTCCTCATTCCAGGTGCACCGAGGCAAACGCAATGCCGCCCATCCAGTGCCTGCACCTCATTCACACCCTCCGCCTCGGTTGCCCCCAAGTCCGTACGTGATTCTACATGTCCCCCCCGAAGTTCCCCCGAGGGATCGCTTCGGACCGACCGTCGGTTTCATCCGACCAAAAATAAAAGTGCAGCGGCCTCGTTCTGCCTCGAGGATCCGAAAAACTACGAGCAATGGAAAATGTAACACCCCTGTGGTTGGTGGTTGCTAGGCAACCGGCTGACGTCAAGGCATGCCTGCTTCAAACAGCTGGTCTTTCTTGCTTGCAGCAGTGTTTCTGGAGGGAGTTGTTTTATATGCAACAGACAGGAAGTTCAGCGTCTCTGTGCGTTTTTTTTTTCTTTTTCTCTTCACGGTGCACCCCGGTGCAAGACTGAGGATATCCACAGAGGGAAATTACCATCTGCTGCTAATGAGACGCTGTTTACTAACACCAGCGAGGCGCTATGGGCGCTTCTCAAACGCACTCGGTCCTCTCGGGGGAGTTGCGGTGCGTGAGGACGACGTGTGCTGCACGTTCAAATTTTTATTTTTTTTTATTGCACGTTCAAATTTTTTATTTTTTATTTTTTTTATTAAAAAAGGGCAGGGCGGCATAAAGTGGTTGGCATGTTCTCCTCTCAGCGCTAGGGATTCCCGGTTCGAATCCCCATCTGGGTGGAGTTTCCATGTTCTCCCCGTGTCTGCGTGGGTTTCCTCCGGGTTCTCCGGTTTCCTCCCACAGTCCAAAAACATGGATCAAGTTAATTGAATCCTCAAAATTGCCCAGTTTAGAGTGTGTATGTGTGGGTGAGTGTGTGCCCAGCGATGGATTGCCCCCCTGTCCTGGGTCTATCTGCCCAGCGCCCGAGACGTTCTCCCCTGGATGGGCATGGGGAACCCCACCGCGACCCTAATAGAGGATAAGCGGGAGATAATGAATGAATGAATGAAAAAAGGGCAGTTTAGAGTTTTCGGAGGTCACATGATCCTATGTTGTGGTTCGCAGATAGAGCAGATATTCTATGTTCGTATCGCAATACAATACAATTAAATCTAGCGTAAGGTGCGTTTCCTGCAGACGCCGCGAGTGCCAGTGCAGCGAGGCCGTGGGAGGCACGGTGTGTACGTACATCAGAGCCATACAGAGGACGAGGTAGAATGTGGGTGTGGTGGATCAGTGGTTCAATCTGAAGGTTGTGGGTTCAAATCCCCGGTCCACTGAAGTTACCACTAGCAGTTCTTGAGCAAAACCCTTACATTACATTACATTTGGTGGGTGGCACGGTGGCTTAGTGGTTTAGCATGTTCTCCTCTCAGCACTGGGGATTAAGGGTTCGAACCCCAATCTGGGTGGAGTTTGCATGTTGCAAAATAAATTGAATTTTCCAAATTGCCCCATATAGAGTGTGTGTGTGTGTGTGTGAGTGAGTGTATGTTCAGTGATAGATTGGTGTCCTGTCCTGGGTGTACCCCTGAATGGACATGGGGACCCCCCCCCTCCCCCCGACCCTAATAAAGGATAAAGCAGAAGATAATGGATGGATGGATATATATTGTTTATGAGGGTGACACAGTTTATGAGTGGTTTAGCATGTTCTCCTCTCAGCGCTGGGGATTCACAGTGGCTTAGTGGTTTAGCATGTTCTCCTCTCAGTGCTGGGGATTCCCAGTTCGAGTCCCAATCTGGGTGGAGTTTGCATGTTCTCCCCGTGTCCGCCTAGGTTTCCTCCCACAGTTCAAAAACATGGATCAAGGTCAGATTAATTCTCCAAATTGCCCCATATAGAGTGTGTGTGTGGATCTGTGTGTATGTAAATGTACCCAGCTCCCGAAAGGTTTTCCCCTGCATGGGCATGGGACACCCCCCCCCCCCTGCGACACCAATAGAGGATAAAGATGATGGATGGATGTGATGTCATCAATGAGCCGGACATAGTTTGATCGGCAAATAATAAACACACATTTCAGGTCCGCACACCCGTCTACAGGCTCAGCGTGTTCACCTTTAAAGGAGATTACAGCAGCTCACAATGACAAAAACATGTCCTCATCTGTAAGCTCGGTTACACCTGTCCACACCTTAAAAACCGCCGCCGTCTCATCAGGAAATAAGCGCGTTTTAAAGGGGAGCCGCTCGCTCTGCAGGGTGCTGACCCGGTTTCAGCAACCTCAGAGTCTGCAGGGCAATCACATCAAAATTGGCTCATGAATACGGAATTATTCACATAGTTCAATAAAATATCGCAATATCAAGCTGTGCCCCCATCGAAAACCCAGTTTTTAAATATAATTACATCGGTGCCCGGGTGGCACGGTGGCTTAGTGGTTTAGCATGTTCTCCTTTCAGCGCTGGGGATTCCCGGTTCGAATCCCAATCTGGGTGGAGTTTGCATGTTCTCCCCGTGTCCATGTGGGTTTCCTCCGGGTTCTCCGGTTTCCTCTCACAGTCCAAAAACATGGATCAAGGTCGACTGAATGCTTCAAATTGCCCCATATAGTGAGTGTGTGTACAGTGATAGCTTGGTGTCCTGTACTAGGTGTATCTGCCCAGCGCCCGAAACGTTCTCCCCTGGATTGCCCCCCGTGCCCCTAATATAGGATAAAGCAGAAGATAATGAATGGATGGATTATGTTTATGTTATGATTATACATCCATCCATTATCTTCTGCTTTATCCTCTATTGGGGGTGCGGGGGGTGGAGTCCATCCAGGGGAGAACGTTTCAGGCTCTGGGCAGATACACCCAGGACAGGATGCCAATCTATCACTGGACACACACACACACACTCTGTATGGGGCAATTTGAAGCATTCAATTCACCTTGATCCATGTTTTTTGGATTGTGGAAAGAAACCGGAGAACCCGGAGGAAACCCACACGGACACGGAGAGGACATGGAAACTCCAGCCAGATTGGGATTTAAATCAGGAATCCCTAGTGATGAGAGGAGAACATGCTAAACCACTAAGCCACAATGCCGCCAGTTTTAAAGTCTAATTAAAAGTTGATTTAAATTCCGACCCTAAACACTTGATAATAATAAAAAATATATATTAATTAAAGGACAGAGGGGAATCTATCACTGTACACACACACTCACACACACTCTATATGGGGCAATTTGGAGAACTCAATTGACCTTGATCCATGTTTTTGGACTGTGGGAGGAAACCGGAGAACCTGGAGGAAACCCACGCGAACACGGGGAGAACATGGAAACTCCATCCAGGTGGGGATTCGAACTGGGAATCCCCAGTGCTGAGAGGAGAACATGCCAACTACTAAGCCACCGTGCCGCCCGTGTTATTATTATGTTTAATGTTTAATAAAATCATTATTTATATATAAGTAGGACCTCAGTTTCACATCAACTTCAAAACCCCCCCGCCGTTGTGAAAAAGAGCGAGATGTTGGAATACCATTGATGTACAGCCCGGATTATAGTTAAGCAGAACACCACCATGTGGTGAACTGTGGTTACTGCACCCTGAATAAGACCGACTTTAAATTTGCCTTCGTCTTGTTTTAGGGTCAGGATTTAAAGGGTTTGATTATCAGATCGTACTGCCACTTCAGAAAGAATAATATTGATTCTAACAGTAATTAAACAGTAATTAAACAGTAATTAAACGAAGTAAATAATCTTTTTAAAAAACTGTTAATCATAAAGTGCAATAAATACATTATATAAACAGATTTTGGCGGAACGATGGCTTAGTGGTTTAGCATGTTCTCCTCTCAGCACTAGGGATTCCTGGTTCTAATCCCCATCTGGGTGGAGTTTCCATGTTCTCGCCGTGTCTGCGTGGGTTTCCTCCGGGTTCTCCGGTTTCCTCCCACAGTCCAAAAACATGGATCAATGTGATTTGAGTTCTCCAAATTGCCCCATATAAAGTGTGTGTGTGAGTGATTGTGTGTACAGTGATAGATTGGCGCCCTGTCCTGGGTCTATCTGCCCAGCGCCCGAAACGTTCTCCCTTGGATGGGCATGGGAAACACCCACCCACAACCCTAATAGAGGATAAAGCAGAAGATAATGAATGAATGAATAAACAGATTTTTATTATTATTATTTGAATAATCATCCATTTATTATCTTCCGCTTAATCCTCTATAAGGGTCATGGGGGCAATTTGGAGCATTTAATTCACATTGAATTCATGTTTTTGGACTGTGGAAGGAAACCCAGTCAGAAAACAGGGAGAACATGCAAACTCCACCCAGATTGGGATTTGCTGAGAGGAGAACATGCTAATCATTAAGTCACTGTGCCATCCAGAATAATAATTGTTATTGAATTTAGATGTTAGTGTTTGGCATTTTCTCCTCTCAGCGTTGGGGATTACCAGGTCAAATTCCTATCTGGGTGGAGTTTGCATGTCCTCCCCATGTCCGCGTGGGTTTCCTCTGGGTTCTCAGGTTTCCTCCCACAGTCCAAAAACATGGATCAAGGTAAAGTGAATGCTCCAAATTGCCCCATTTAGAGTGTTGTTGTGATGTTTTTGTGTTGTTTTGATGTTGTTGTGATGTTGTTGTGACGTTGTTGGGATGTTGTGATAATGTTGTGATGTTGCTGTGATGTGATGTTGTTGCGACGTTGTTGTGACATTGCTGTGACATTGTTGTGATGTTGTTGTGATGTTGTGACGTTGTTGAGATGTTGTTGGGATGTTCTTGTGATGTTGTTGTGACGTTGTTATGATGTTCTGACGTTATTGTGATGTTGTTGTGACGTTGTTGTGATGTTGTGACGTTGTTGTGATGTTGTTGTGATGTTGCTGTGACATTGTTGTGATGTTATTGTGTTGTTGTTGTGATGTTGGAAGTCCTGACCTTTTGTTTTCCTAAAGTGTGACACCCTTTAAAACCAGGTGCTCTCATGGACTGCTGAGAGAAGGTTCTGTTTAATTCACCCGCTGTTCTCACCTTTAATTAAAGCTCCTCTGGATTAATTAAAGCTGTAATAATTGCAGGTTCATGCTCTCACGTTGCTGTTGTGTTTATTTTGAGGTTGCATTTCTGAAGGGTTTTTAAAGCGTTTTTTTAAGCGGGTTCTCTCGTCTTGTCTGAGCGCCGCTGTGGAAAGTCTGGTCGCGGCGTATCGGCACTTCCTCGCGGGGGGGTAAAAAGCCACTTCCTCCCTCAGCTTCGCTCAGTGGAAACTTCGGCGCCGAACGCTGACGGCGTTGCAGGGCCACGCCGTGACGAAGCAGCATCCTCACGCTGCATATCACTCGCCGGCCCGATATCACAACGCCGGCGTCAGGCTGCACGGCCCGCGATATGAACACGCGCTTCCGTAACCCCCACCGCAATTCCTAACAAACGACCCGGGGGGGGAAACAGTCCTATAAACTTTGAACCTGCTTTCTTAACAGTTTAACACTCAGTCACACAAACACATTCTATATGGGGCAATTTAGAGCATTTACTTTACCTTGAATCCATGTTTTTTTGGACTGTGGGAGGAAACCGGAGAACCCGGAGGAAACCCACGTGGACAAGGGGAGAACATGCAAACTCCACCCAGATTGGGATTCGAACACTAGCCCATTGTTCTACTCCTATATCATTCATCCATCCATTATCTTCCACTTCATCCTCTATCAGGGTCGCGGTGGGGTTCCCCATGCCCATCCAGGGGAGAACATCTCGGGCACTGGGCAGATAGACCCAGGACAGGGCGCCAATCCATCGCTGGGCACACACTCACTAACACAGACAAACTTTATGTGGGGCAATTTGGAGAACTCAATTGACCTTGATCCATGTTTTTGGACTGTGGGAGGAAACCGGAGAACCCGGAGGAAACCCATGCGGACACAGGGAGAACGTGGAAACTCCACCCTGATGGGGATTCGAACCGGGAATCCCTAGTGCTGAGAGGAGAACATGCTAAACCACTAGGCCACCGTGACACCCCTGACAGACATATTTCATGTTAATTAATTGTATCCAATATAAATGATAATTGATCAAACAAAATGAATGTAACAACAGTTTGAAAAATGGACTCATGAAAGGGCCATTTTTAACGAGGACAAGAGGGGGCAATAAGGGATCCGGGCTAAAGCCCCTGATGTTTCTAAACCCTAAAAACGCCCCTGCTACACACCCTGTTTTAATTGGGTCTTTCTAAAGCCTGAGAATGACGTTGCTGATTGGTCGCTGCAGAAGCAGCAGGTTGCAGAGCAGCAAGCGTCGGAAACATTTTGTGGTTGTGGATTATGCTTGCTCATACGAAGGCCTTGGCTCTGGTGGCTCACCTCCGTCTCACGGTGCGACCTCGTGTTGTGTTGTGGCTAAATACTATTAACACGACCTAATGTTCATATGAAAGTATACAGGGTAGCGCGCTATTTTAATCTCGTAAACATGTCGCCATGTCATGTGTATATATATATAAATATTTGGTAATCAAATGGATTGCATTGCATTTGTAATGTAATGATGTATTTGTTATTACAAATATAATTAAAACTTATTTTTGGGGTCACAAAAGGGCCTATCCCAGTGCTCTGCTCGGCTAATAATATAATATATATGACTAGTGGTTTAGCATGTTCTCCTCTCAGCGTTAGGGATTCCCGGTTCGAATCCCCATCTGGGTGGAGTTTCCATGTTCTCCCCGTGTCCGCATGAGTTTCCTCCGGGTTCTCCGGTTTCCTCCCACAGTCCAAGAACATGGATCAAGGTCAATTGAGTTCTCCAAATTGCCCCAAATAGAGAGTGTGTGTGAGTGTGTGCGCAGCAATAGATTGGTGCCTGTCCTGGGTGTATCTGCCCCCCCCCCCCCCACGACCCTAATATAGGATAAAGTGAAAGATAATGAATGAATGAATAATATGTGTGTCTGTGTGTATATATATATATATATATATATATATATATATATATATATATGTATATATATATATATATATATCATTAAATCATTCATTCATTCATTATCTTCCGCTTTATCCTCTATTAGGGTCGGGGGGTCTATCAATATATCACTGTACACACACTCACTCACACACACAGACGCACTATATGGGGCAGTTTGGAGAACTCAATTGACCTTGATCCATGTTTTTGGACTATGGGAGGAAACCGGAGAACCCGGAGGAAACCCACGTGGACACGGGGAAAACATGGAAACTCCACCCAGATTGGGATTTGAACTGGGAATCCCTAGAGCTGATAGGAGAACGTGCTAAACAATAAGCCACCGTGCCACTTATATATATATATATATATATATATATATATATATATATATATATATATATATATATATATATATATATATATATATTTGGTAGTGAAATGGATTGTATTGTATTTAAATATTATTAAAACTCATTTTCGGGGTTACAAAAGGGCCTGTCCCAGTGCTCTGCTCGGCTGAAACGGGACGCCGATCCATTGCAGGAGGCTTTTTTCTCCAGAACTGAACTTTGTGTTCTGTCCATGCTTTAAAACACTGAATAATAATGATTATTATTATTATTATTATAGTATTATAATAATAGTCATCAGCCTGAATGGGAGATTGGGATGTTCTTGCGTTGCGTTGTGGCTGAATACTATTAACAAGACCTAATGTTCATATGAAAGAATGCAGCGTAGTATATTTCACGTGCTATTTTAATCTCGTAAACATGTCGTCACGTCCGTCACACTCCGATCTCTATCTTTATGGCGATCGTTTAAATCACAGTCCACAAAGGAAGACGACAATATTGTTTCTGGTTGCAGGCAGCAGTGGCATGCAAATGAGGTCACACATGCAAATCGAGGCTTCTCTGGTGTCGTATAAACTAGTTTGAATGCAAGACCTAGCGAACTAAACAACAATAAACCAACAAACTATTTATCTGCAAAAACAATCGCAGGTCGATATGATAACCATAAAGTAGTTCAAATAAAACATATAATATTAAATACATCATTACATTAGAAATGCAATACAATCCATTTCACCGCCAAGTATATATATATATATATATATATATATATATATATATATATATATATATATATATATATATATATATATATATACACACTGTATATATAATATATATAATATATAATAAAATATATAATATATAAAATATGTAAAAAAAATATTTATAATATAATAAATATTATATTATTATATTTATTATTATATTATATATGGTTCTTACGTCTTTTTTAAATTCATTCATTCATTATCTTCCGCTTATCCTCTATTAGGGTCGCGGGGGGGTTCCCCATGTCCATCCAGGGTAGAACGTTTCAGGCGCTGAGCAGATACACCCAGGACAGGACAATCTATCACTGGGCACACACTCACTCACACAGACACACACACATACTGTACACACTCTATATGGGGCAATTTGGGGAAATCAATTGACTTGATCCATGTTTTTGGACTGTCGGAGGAAACCGGAGAACCCGGAGGAAACCCACGCAGACACGGGGAAAACATGGAAACTCCACCCAGATGGGGATTCGAAGCGGTAATCCCTAGCGCTGAGAGGAGAACATGCTTAACCACTAAGCCACCGTACCACCACTTCTTTTTAAAATATTTTTTAATATTAATATAGGAATATTCTAATATATATTAAATAAGTAATTTATTGCATTTATTAAATATATTAATAAAACAAAACTGTGAGCATGCTGAAACTATTTCTCGGCAAAAACAATCGCAAGGTCAATATGACAACCGTAAAATAGTTCAAATAAAACGTGCGTGACATGATCGCATTTAATTATGCACGTCGCAAAATATCAAAACGCATTATAAACAGATTCAACACTTCGCATTTTGTTGTTTCGAAATTCATTCATTATCTTCCGCTTATCCTCTATTAGGGTTGCGGTGGGGTTCCCCATGCCCATCCAGGGGAGAACGTCTCGGGCGCTGGGCAGATAGACCCAGGACAGGACACCAATCCATCGCTGGGCCCACACTCACTCACACAGACACACTCTATATGGGGTAATTTTGAGGATTCAATTAACTTGATCCATGTTTTTGGACTGTGGGAGGAAACCGGAGAACCCGGAGGAAACCCACGCAGACACGGGGAGAACATGGAAACTCCACCCAGATGGGGATTCGAACCGGGAATCCCTAGTGCTGAGAGGCGAACGTGCTAAACCACTAAGCCACCGTGCCGCCCTGTTTCGAAATTGAATCTGTAAATAATGTGTTTTAATATTTTGCGACGTGCACAATTAAATGCGATCATGTCACGATCATATAGTATGTATATATATATAAATATTCATTCATTCATTATCTCCCGCTTTATCCTCTATTAGGGTCGCGGTGGGGTTCCCCATGCCCATCCAGGGGAGAACGTCTCGGGCGCCGGGCAGATAGACCCAGGACAGGGCGCCAATCTATCGCTGGGCACACACTCACTCACACAGACACACTATAAACGGGGCAATTTTGAGATTTCAATTAACTTGATCCATGTTTTTGGACTGTGGGAGGAAACCGGAGAACCCGGAGGAAACCCACGCAGACACGGGGAGAACATGCAAACTCCACCCAGATGGGGATTCGAACCGGGAATCCCTAGCGCTGAGAGGAGAACGTGCTAACCACTAAGCCACCGTGCCGCCTATATATATATAAATATTTGATAGTGAAATGGATTGCATTGCATTTGTAATGTAATGATATATTTGTTATAATAAATATAATTAAAACTCATTTTTGGGGTTACAAAAGGGCCTATCCTAGTCCTCTGCTTGGCTAATAATATAATAAAATATTATATATATATGGGGATTCCTGGTTCGAATCCCAATCTGGGTGGATTTTCCATGTTCTCCCCGTGTCTGCGTGGGTTTCTTCCGGGTTCTCTGGTTTCCTCCCACAGTCCAAAAACATGGATCAAGTCAATTGAGTTCTCCAAATTGCCCCATATAGAGTGTGTCTGTGTGAGTGAGTGTGTGCCCAGCGATGGATTGGCACCCTGTCTGCCCATCGCATTTAAATATAATTAAAACTTATTTTCGGGGTCGCAAAAGGGCCTATCCCAGTGCTCCGTTCGGCTGAAACGGGACGCCGGTCCATTGCAGAAGGCTTTCTTCTCCAGAACTAAACTGTGTGTTCTGTCCATTTTTTAAAAACACGAAATAATAATGATTATTATTATTGTTATAGTGTTATAATAATAGTCATCAGTCTGAATGGGAGATTAGGATGTTCTCCTCTCCAGGTTGGAGCGTCGAGGCCGTGTTTGAAGGACGCTCAGATTTGCATGGCTTGGCCCTTCAGTTGGCGTCCGGAGGGGGTTTCATTCGGTGCGGGTGCAATGGCCTGCCACACGGCTCTATTTGCATGCCCTGATGGAGCTTTTAAATGCAGTTGTGCAAAGAAACAAATGAGAGCAGCTCTGCGTCCCGCCCTCGCCTCTCCGGATTGTTCGGCCGATCGTGCTCCCGCGTACGGCACAGCCGGGTGGCGTCGGGTCGTCGGCACCATGTCCCTCGCCTCACACATTTGGAGGCTTCTCTTACCTGTGTTAAAATTCCTCGCATCAGCAATAACAATGATCACCAAGGAGATCCAGGTAAAGGCCTTGCCCTTTTATTTTATTGGTTTGCTTTGCTCGAGTCTGCCATCCGTATTGTCGTCCGTATGCGTCGTGTCATTCGTCGTAGTGGATTTGCGTCGTATGTTTATGGATGTGGAAGCTGAGAATCGTCTCGTTTTGCACCTGGACTGATTTAAGGTGGAATTTTTAATTCCACCTTAAATCAACTTCATTTTGTGAATATTGAACGTATGATCTGAACCGCGGCACGGTGGCTTAGTGGTTTAGCATGTTCTCCTCTCAGCGTTAAGGATTCCCGGTTCGAATCCCCATCTGGGTGGAGTTTGCATGTTCTCCTCGTGTCTGCGTGGGTTTCCTCCGGGTTCTCCGGTTTCCTCCCACAGTCGAAAAACATGGATTTAAGATGAATTGTGTCTGAGTGAGTGTGTGTACAGCGATAGATTGCCCCCCTGTCCTGGGTGTATCTGCCCAGCGCCCGAAACGTTCTCCCCTGGATGTAAATGGAGAACCCCCCGCGACCCTAATAAGGGATGATGCGGAAGATAATGGATGGATGGATGGATGGTCTGGAATCAGACCTACGTGACTTTGAGATACGATGGAATTGGGTGATTCGAATTTCTCTGTGTGCCTTTGCAACACTCCAGCAGGTGGCGCTCTTTACCACCCCAGTGTTTTTGCATCGGTGTTATTGTTTAAGTCGCAGTAGAGCATCTAGAGGATCTTAACGTTTGTTTGTTAAACCTCATAACGCTCCTCTGTTCTGCATGTTCTAAAGGTCTGCATTTTGCAGAACGTTGTTTCGGTAGCGTGGCTGAATTATCGAACGCCTGTTGTTCGATGGATCGCCGGAGACGCTTCACTTACAATCATAATCAACCTCCACATCCACGAATCACAGCAGGTCATTTGTATGTTCTTCGGTAATAGCCGGAATCCACGATACAGAACGATGGCTAAGCAAATGAGCGTGCTGATTGGTCAGATGATGTCACATGGGCAGTCAATGGATTTCTTTTATTGCAGGACATGTGAGGTTCGAGCTTGTAAGTTTTCAGATCAGTTTGAAGGTGTGTTATTTGCTGTGACAGCACTTTTTAGACGGTCCCTTACCATCATAACGTCTTCTGCTGCCATTTTACATAAATAAAGATACGAACAGGGGATTTTAATATAATAAAATGATTGTAGTCTGTTCTATTTAGTCGTGGTTTGTTAAAAGTTGTTTACAAAATAAATTAGCAACTTTAAAACATGAATATCTGCTGAATGTGGAATATCGCATTATTCATATTACTCTCAGTGTTAAATAAAGACCCCGGGTTTAGATACTTAATAGACACCCAAATACAATACAAGCCTCTAATTTAAGCTTTCCATTATAAACACCTTATAATAATAATAATAATAATAATAATAATAATTATTATTATTATTATTACTATTATTATTATTATTACTATTATTATTATTATTTTATTATTATATTATTTTATTAATTATTGTCATTATTATTATTTTTGTATATAAATTTTTAATATTATTATTATTATTATTATTATTATAACCCCTAGATTATCTTCATCTGTTTGTCTGTGTGTCTGGCAAAACGTTTTTTAACATTTTTAACGATTAAGCTGAAACTTTGCACAATTGTTCATCGTCGATGACAACACATGAATCAATTAAAAATTTCCCGCAATTAATTAACTCATTAGTGTTAAATAATTTATTTTATTTTCTATAGATAAATGGCCCATTTTCTACTAAATGTTAGACTTCACAGGCAGAATTAATTTAGCATTATGTCGTTTAACATGATATAGGGGTGTTATATAAATAAGAATTGTTTAATATTCTAATTGCAGCGATGGATTGACGCCCTGTCCTGGGTCTATCTGCCCAGCGCCCGAGACATTCTCCCCTGGATGGGCATGGGGAACCCCACCGCGACCCTATTAGAGGATAAAGCGGGAGATAATGAATGAATGAATGAATAATATTCTAATTGTTAAATTTGGCATTCCTTGTTATAAATAAAAGGTCTTTGAAATAGATGGCAGATTGGTCGTCGTCCCAAATGGTACGTTGTGCTGTTGTGTGAGTGTGTTGTTTTGAGAACGTTGACCTGACTACCTCTACTGATGAAAATCGGGAAATGTCAGGACATGTGCACATAGAAATTCTTATGGTGAGACATGGGGATATACACTCTACATAGAAGATCAATTTAATATACAAGAAATGTAGGAGAATTTACACTACAAAGAAATACACAATATATACAGATGTATACGCTGTGAGAACATAAATTAAAGTAACAGTAATACTGCAGCGGTAGTGACTCTGTGTGTAAATAAATAAGGTGACTTAGTATGTGGCAAAAAAACTAATCAAAATACTATTTACTGTATGGACAGATTAACAAATTAACAAATGAAATTGAATTAAATTAACAAATTATTCATTCCTTCATTATCTCCCGGTTTATCCCCTATTAGGGTCGCGCGCGTGGGGGGTTCCCATACCCATCCAGTGGAGAATGTTTCGTGCGCTGGGCAGATACACCCAGGACAGGGGGGCAATCTATCGCTGGACACACACTTACACACAAACACACTCTATATGGGGCAATTTGAAGAACTCAATTGACTTGATCCATGTTTTTGGACTGTGGGAGGAAACTGGAGAACGCGGAGGAGACCCACGTGGGCACAGAGAGAACATAGAAACTTCACCCAGTTGGGGATTCGAACCGGGAATCCCTAGTGCTGAGAGGCGGACGTGCTAACCACTAAGCCACCGTGCCGCCATTAACAAATTAAATTCATTCTGTTCATTATCTCCCGCTTTATCCTCTATTAGGGTCGCGGTGGGGTTCCCCATGCCCATCCAGGGGAGAACGTTTCGTGCTCTGGGCAGATATACCCAGGACAGGGCACCAATCCATCACTGGACAAATTAAATTAACAAATTAAATTAAATTTAAATAAATTAAAGTGACTAATACTGCAGAGGTAGTGACTCAGTGTGTAAATAAATAAGGTGACTTAGTATGTGGCAAAGAAAAACAAATCAAAATATGATTTACTGTATGGACAGAAGCATACGTAAAGATGTTCTGCAGGTCTGTATTCTGTAAATGGCGTCCGGTTCTAAAACGTACTTTAAACACAGTGGAACTGACCGGGGTCCTGGGTACCGCACAACTTCTCCTTCTGTTTGATTATCCAGCAGTAATTACATTTCTGGGCTTGATCAGCTGATTTGTTAAAGTTCTTTGAAGTATAAAAGGACTGAACTGGCAAACGATGGAACCGTGATTTTAATGTTTGCAATAAAGCCAATCGTATTCTTGCTTTTGAGGTAGAACCAATAATCGAAAAATGCAGAAAAAGTGTCCGACCTCATTTCCAAGACCTCGGATTGTTACTAAAGAGGGAAAGCCTGGGACAAGATGAAAAAAATATATATATTAAATTGTTTTTGATAAAACTATAGATTACAGAGTGTTTACAATCGGAAAAATACCTGCTGTGTTTATGATTGGGGGAAAAAAAACCTGGATTTTTATTAAAATATTGTAATGAAATAAAAATAAAATAAATAATAAATTACGTTAGGAAAAAAATTATAAAATTAAAGAAAATTAAAAATAAATTACGTTAGAATTTTTTAAAAATTAAATTTAAAATAAAATTCTAAATAAATTACCTTAGAAATTACATTAGAAAAAAGAAGAAATAATAATAAAATAAAATAAAAAATGTATTTATTAATTTTTAATTTAATTTTATTTGTATTTGTAATTGTATTTTATTATTATTTCTTATTTTTTATTTCTTATTTCTTGTAAAAGAGGAAAAACCTGGCACAAGATGAAATAAAAAATAAATTTAATTGTTTTAAATACAACTATAGATTACAGCGATTACGATTGGAAAATTTGTTGTTGTAACGGTAAAGTAGCTT
Organism: Corydoras maculifer; assembly: GCA_019802435.1. Classification (NCBI taxonomy): domain Eukaryota; kingdom Metazoa; phylum Chordata; class Actinopteri; order Siluriformes; family Callichthyidae; genus Corydoras; species Corydoras maculifer. The sequence continues at coordinate 122,184 of JAFMOD010000913.1, forward strand.
TTACGTTAGAAAAAAAAATAATTTAAAACATTTTTTTTATTTTTAATTGTATCTTATTATTATAAATTTTTTTCTAACTTAATATTTAAATTTAAAAATGTTAAAATTCTACCACTTGGGGTAAACTGGGTCTGTGAAACGGAATTTTGTTTACATTTAATGTACCACATGTTACGTAAATGACGATAAAGTCACCATGAATCCTTTAATTTACAAACGTTGGGAAGGCGTTGAGTTCGTTGCTTCGCTTCCCCTCGTTTGTGGGTGTGTGTGTGTGTGTGGGGGTGGGGAGGTTCTGTGGTCTTGGTGTATTCTAATGTATGAAAATGAGCCTAATCCCTAAAACGTCGAAGAAGGCACCATCTAACTTGCATGAGGAACGATTTCCATAACAAATGCGTTATTCAGATGCCGCTGTTATTGCTTTTAATTCCTTTAATTATCTCCTCCGTCTGTTTTTAATGCTTTAGCATAAATCATGGAAGAAGATCAAGAACATGGTGCAGTGGTCTCCGTTTTTGATGTCCTTCAAGAAGAAGTATCCGTGGATACAGTTGGCCGGCCATGCGGGTAGGCTCCCAAAACCCAATGTTTTTTAAAGTCTATCGTAGGTTTGTTAAAGTTCTCACGCTGTAACCGGACCGCCTGGTGCTTTCTGTTTCGTAGGCAACTTTAAAGCCGGCGCTCACGGACTCATCCTGAAAAAACACTGTGAATGTGAGCAGCGTTGTCTCATCCGGCTGATGAAGGACGTCCTGAAGCCCTACGTTCCAGCGTACCACGGAGACGTGGAGAAGGATGGAGAGAAGTACAACCAAATGGAAGACCTCCTGGCCGACTTCGACTCGCCCTGCGTCATGGACTGCAAGATGGGTGTGAGGTCGGTGGACGGGACTCCGTATAGTCTGCTTAAATAACTTAAATAGACATTTAATTTGCTTTATTCAGACGAGATAAGACGAGATAAGATGAGATTTTTGGACCACATTGGGGAAGTGACAGTAATTGGGAAAGTTATAGATACATATAATATATCTTTTATAGGATATACTTTAAAAAGATGAAATGTACACACACTCACTCACACACACACCCTATATGGGGCAATTTGGAGAATTCAATTGACCTTGATTGACTGTGGGAGGAAACCAGAGAACCCAGACACGGGAAGAACATGCAAACTCCACCCAGATAGGGATTCGAACGGGGATTCCCTAGTGCTGAGAGGAGAACATGCTAAACCACTAAGCCACCATGCCGCACTTCAAATAAAAATCAATAAAATAAAGATCAATGAAATAAAATTCAATAAAATAAAACAAATAAATAATTTATAATAAACTAAAATTAATTTAATATAAATAAAATAAAAATAAAAATAAATAAAATTAAATAAAATTAAATTAAATAAAAATAAATACAAATAAATAAAATTAAATTAAATACATTTTAATTAAATTAAATTAAAAAAATAAAATTAAAATAAAATAAAATGTAAAATAAAATAAATAAAAAAAATAATAAATTGTTGCGTAACTTAGATATGTTGGATGTCGTGGCTGAACATAAATCTGAAAATTGTTAGGACAATAATACATAATAATCATTATTAATATAATTATAGGCGGCACGGTGGCTTAGTGGTTAGCACGTTCGCCTCTCAGCGCTAGGGATTCCCGGTTCGAATCCCCATCTGGGTGGAGTTTCCATGTTCTCCCCGTGTCTGCGTGGGTTTCCTCCGGGTTCTCCGGTTTCCTCCAACAGTCCAAAAACATGGATCAAGTTAATTGAATTCTCAAAATTGCCCCATATAGAGTGTGTCTGTGTGAGTGAGTGTGTGCCCAGCGATGGATTGGCGCCCTGTCCTGGGTCTATCTGCCCAGCGCCCGAGACGTTCTCCCCTGGATGGGCATGGGGAACCCCACCGTGACCCTAATAGAGGATAAAGCGGAAGATAATGAATGAATGAATGAATGAATAAATGATAGACGTCAGTCTAATTTGAGATACTATATTGCACCTTGGTTTGTGAATGTTTACTTATCAGGTGACCTGGCAACCTGTTCAGTGTTTTCCTGCATTAATGCATAAAACTTACACTAATAATTACACTAATTACACTAAAAATTACACTAATAATTATACTAATTACACTAAAAATTACACTAATAATAATTATTATTATTAATAGTTATTGTAGAGAACTGTTCTCCCCATGTCTGCGTGGGTTTCCCCCGGGTTCTCCGGTTTCCTCCCACAGTCCAAAAACATGGATTCAAGGTCAATTGAGATCTCCAAATTGCCCCGTATCGAGTGTGTGTGTGTGTGAGTGAGTGTGTGTACAATGATAGATTGCCCCCCTGTCCTGGGTGTATCTGCCCAATGCCCAAAACATTCCCCTGGATGGACATGGGGAACCCCCTAAGAGCCTAGTAGAGGAATAAGTGGAGATAGTGGATGGATGTTAATGCACATTAAAGTTGTTTTTAATTAGAGCATAATAAAATATTTTATTCAAAATCCATTTATTTGACACATGATGATATATGAAGCTCTGCGATGCCCCCCCCCCTCCCCGCAGGACATACCTGGAGGATGAACTCACAAAGGCCAGAAAGAAACCTACTCTGAGAGGAGACATGTACCTGAAGATGATCGAGGTGGACGCGGACGCCCCCACGCCCGAGGAGGACGAGCAGCAAGCGGTCACCAAGCCGCGCTACATGCAGTGGAGGGAGACCATCAGCTCCACAGCCACGCTCGGCTTCCGGATCGAGGGCATTAAGGTAACATTCTCCACGTGATGTTACTAATAAATAATTCAATCAATAATTAAATCAATAATCAAAGTGGGGCTTAGTGGTTAGCACATTCGCCTCTCAGCGCTAGGGATTCCCGGTTCGAATCCCCATCTGGGTGGAGTTTCCATGTTCTCCCCGTGTCTGCGTGTGTTTCCTCCGGGTTCTCCGGTTTCCTCCCACAGTCCAAAAACATGGATCAAGTTAATTGAATTCTCAAAATTGCCCCCTATAGATTGTGTCTGTGTGAGTGAGTGTGTGCCCAGCGATGGATTGGCACCCTGTCCTGGGTCTATCTGCCTAGCGCCCGAGACGTTCTCCCCTGGATGGGCACGACCCTAATAGAGGATAAGCGGAAGATAATGAATGAATGAATAATCAAAGTGTTCACCTGTTTGGGTTTTTAACTTCTGAATTTAGGATTTCATAGAAACAATCTTCATTATCTTTAGTTTTGCCCATGCCCATCCAGGGGAAAATGTTTTGGCCGCTGGACACAACAGGGCACTAATTCTACACTGCACACACTCACAGGCTCTCTAACACACACACTATATATGGGGCAATTTAGAGAACTTATTTGAAATTATTTTTGGACTGTGGGAGGAAACCGGAGAACCCGGAGGAAACCCACGTGGACACGGAGAGAACATGCAAACTCCACCCATATCGGGATTCGAACCGGGAATCCCCAGCGCTGAGAGGAGAACATACTAAAGCACTAAACCACCGTGCCACCCCCTTATATCATTCATTCATCAATTATTCTTCCTCTTTATCCTTTACTAGGGGGGCGGGGGGGTTCCCCATGTCCATCCAGGGGAGGTTTCGGGTGCTGGGCAGATACACCCAGGACAGGGGGGCAATCTATCACTGTACACACACACACTCACACACACACTCTATATGGGGCAATTTGGAGAATTCACTTGACCTTGAATCCATGTTTTTGGACTGTGGGAGGAAACCGGAGAACCCGGAGGAAACCCACGCGTACACGGGGAGGACATGCAAACTCCACCCAGATGGGGATTCGAACCAGAAATCCCTTGTGCTGAGAGGAGAACATGCCAACCACTTGGCATTCCTACCACAGTGCAAAAACATGGACTCAAGGTGAAATTAATTCTCCAAATTGCCCTATATGGAGTGTGTTTGTGGGGTGGCACAGTGGCTTAGTGGTTGGAATGTTCTCCTCTTAGCACTAAGGATTCCTGGTTCGAATCCCCATCTAGGTGGAGTTTGCATGTTCTCCCCGTGTCCGCGTGGGTTTTCTCCAGGTTCTCCGGTTTCCTCCCACAGTCCAAAAACATGGATCAAGGTCAATTGAGTTTTCCAAATTGCCCCATATAGAGAGTGTGTGTGAGTGAGTGTGTGTACAGTGATAGATTTGTGTCCTGTCCTGGGTGTATCTGCCCAGCGCCCGAAACGTTCTCCCCTGAAGATGATGGATATATATATTTATATAAACAGAGTGCAGAGTTGGGGCGGGGCGTGTTTGTGTTTTGGTCTCTGGTTCTGACGGGTGTTCCTGTCAGATGGCGCGGCTGACGTTGGCACCTCGATTGAACGCGGCGTCAGGTTCTGACAGATGATTTCGGGAAAGCTGGCCGCCAGCTGCTCTGAAAATCCTTAAAAGGAAATCAGAGAGAACGGGAACTCTTAAGAACCCGTTACTTAATTAAACGGAAACAGGCAACCCCTGCCGGATTAAGGGTAGGGGTTGGGGTGGGGGGGGGTTAGGTTAGCCATATTTGGCGCAGACTTTTTACAAATAATGACCTGGTTCAGGGGATAACGAGACGTGTGTGAGGAGCAACCACAGGGCCGTACAAGGCAGGGACTCGGGTTCGATTTATTATTTAAAGAACCTCGAGGTTCTGAGACTGAGAGAACAGACAGGGTTGATCTGTAAGACTGCGAGGACAGAGTTTATGTGTGGAACTGAGAGGACAGAGTTTATCTGTAAGACTAAGAGGACAGTTTATCTGTAAGACTGAGAGGACAGAGTTTATCTGTGAGACTGAGAGGACAGAGTTTATCTGTGAGACTGAGAGGACAGACAGCGTTTATCTGTTAGACTGAGAGGACAGAGTTCATCTGTGAGACTGAGAGGACAGAGTTTATCTGTAAGACTGAGAGGACAGAGTTTATCTGTGAGACTGAGAGGACAGAG
>JAFMOD010000913.1:130034-144454 GCA_019802435.1 Corydoras maculifer
ACACACACACACACACTTACACACATACATACATACACATACACACACACCCCCCACCTTCTCCTCGCCCCTAATAGCAGATAAAGCAGAAGATAATGGATGGATGGATGTTGTAAAGACTTTAATGCTGATGTGTTATTTGTTGGCAGGGCATCTATCTCAGCCGTCTGAAGGAGATAAAGGACGCTCTGGAGGCGTCTCCGTTCTTTCGGACTCATGAGGTGAAGGTTATTTTGGGATTGTTCAATGAGCTCCACTCGAACCTTTCTCGTGCCGATTCTTTGGTGATTTTTTGGTCACATGACTCTCATGGTTCACATATTTAATTTGCAAATTAAAGTGGGACGGACGGCACGGTGGCTTAGTGGTTTAGCATGTTCGCCTCTCAGCACTAGGTGTTCCCGGTTCGAATCCCCATTTGGGTGGAGTTTGCATGTTCTCCCTGTGTCCGCGTGGGTTTCCTCCGGGTTCTCCGGTTTCCTCCCACAGTCCAAAAACATGGATCAAGTTAATTGAGTTCTCCAGAATTGCCCCATTTAGAGTGTGTTTGAGTGAGTGTGTGTCCAGCGATGGATTGGCGCCCTGTCCTGCCCAGCGCCCGAGACGTTCTCCCCTGGATGGGCATGGGGAACCCCACCGTGACCCTAATAGAGGATAAAGCGGGAGATAATGAATGAATGAAAGTGGGACGAACGCTCTATAGAGCCGATGCTCTGTAGGACGTCCCATCGGCGAAATTTGTTTATGCAGCTTTGCAAAACAGCTCCAGCTCCGTCCGTCAGGACGGAGAACGTCCGGCATTTTCAAGTCCTGATTTCTCAACTGTATTTAGCTTTCTAACACACCAATATGCTTTTATCAAAACTATTCCATTGGCTTAGTGATTGGCATAAGGACAGGGGGGCAATCTATCACTGTACACACACTCACTCACACACTCTATATGGGGCAATTTGGAGAATTCAATTGACCTTGATCCATGTTTTTGGACTGTGGGAGGAAACTGGAGAACCTGGAGGAAACCCACGCGGACACGGGGAGAACATGGAAACTCCACCCAGATGGGGATTAGAACCTGAATCCCTAGTGCTGAGAGGAGAACATGCTAAACCATCAATCAATCAATCTATTATCTTAATAAATAATATAATACAATAATTAATCTGTGTGTACAGTAATATGTCAGGCTTTTTATATTGTTTTATTTTATTATTTTTTATTAAATTAAATAACGTGTCTGCGTGGGTTTCCTCCGGGTTCTCCGGTTTCCTCCCACAGTCCAAAAACATGGAACAAGTCAATTGAGTTCTCCAAATTGCCCCATATAGTGTGTATGTGTGAGTGAGTGTGTGTACAGCGATAGATTGGTGTCCTGTCCTGGGTCTATCTGCCCAGCGCCCAAAACGTTCTCCCCTGGATGGGCATGGGGAACCCCCCCCACCCCCACCCGCAATCCTAATAGAGGATAAAGCAGAAGATAATGGATGAATGATAATAAATTAATTAAATATATATATATATGAGTAAAGAGGCGGCATGGTGGCTTAGTGGTTTAGCATGTTCTCCTTTCAGCACCGGGGATTCCTGGTTCGAATCCCCATCTGGGTGGAGTTTCCATGTTCTCCCCGTGTCCACGTGGGTTTCCTCCCACAGTCCAAAAACATGGATGAAGGTCAATTGAGTTCTCCAAATTGCCCCATATAGAGTGTGAGTGAGTGTGTGTACAGTGATAGATTGCTCCCTTTCCTGGGTGTATCTGCCCAGCGCCCGAAACGTTCTCCCCTGGATGGGCATGGGGAACCCCCCCCCCCCCACCACCACCACCACCCTAATAGAGGATAAAGCAGAAGATAATGAATGAATGGATGAGTATATGAGTAAAGATGAGTAAACGGTCAAACTCTAATACAAATCTGAATTATTCATTCATTCATTCATTATCTTCCGCTTATCCTCTATTAGGGTCGTGGTGGGGTTCCCCATGCCCATTCAGGGGAGAAGGTTTTGGGCACTGGGCAGATAGACCCAGGACAGGGCGCCAATCCATCGCTGGGCACACACTCACTCACACAGACACACTCTATATGGGGCAATTTGGAGAATTCAATTGACTTGATCCATGTTTTTGGACTGTGGGAGGAAACCGGAGAACCCGGAGGAAACCCACGCAGACACGGGGAGAACATTGAAACTCCACCCAGATGGGGATTCGAACCGGGAATCCCTAGCGCTGAGAGGCGAACATGCTAAACCACTAAGCCACCGTGCCGCCAAATCTGAATTAATCAGCCGAATTCAACTCTTCAATTAAATATTCTGTATATATATTTATAAAAAACGTATAATGATGGAGAACGCAGTCATGTGACGCCTCGTTTGTGTCTTCAGGTGATCGGCAGCTCCCTCCTCTTCGTTCACGACAAGCACGAGAAGGCCAAAGTGTGGATGATCGACTTCGGCAAGACCACCCCGCTGCCCGAGGGGCAGGTCTTAAACCATCGCACGTCCTGGTTGGAGGGCAACCGCGAGGACGGCTACCTGTGGGGCCTGGACCACCTGATCGACATCTTCAGCCAGATGACGCCGTCCAATCGACCGTAGAGAGCTGCCAGTTCCACTGCCGATTTTAACCGCCGTCCTCCAGGACACACCCCCCCCCCCTCACCTGGTCGTCCCCAGCAACGCCCGTTTCCGGGGGACGGGTTCGAAAATGGGCGTGGAACGCAGCGCGGGTTTACCGTCGCCTTTCGAACTGTTCCAAACCCGCCTCGGTCATCCGCACTACAGCACAGGGCAACCGCAGAAAAGCTACCCCAACTACCCCAACATCCCCCCAATACACCCCCCCCTCCCCGAACGTGAAAGCCATGTAGGGTGTGTTTGTATGTATATAAACCTAGAGGCTGTATATATAACCAGAGCTTGTATAGTTTTAATGCAGAGTCCGATGTTTGGCGCTTTAGAATGTAAAAGCACTCGCTCGTCCTCCGTCTCCGTCTCCGTCTCCGTCTCCGTACGTCCCTCTCGTACCGACGGCCGAGGCGGCTGCACTCTCAGAAAAAAGAACGGATCGGAACCTCGACTGCGTCGTACGTTTCGCCTCACGTTGAATGTTCGTCGTTGCGTTGTTCCTACACCGAGAGAAGACACTAAAATACAAATCCCTCGTCTGTTACTGTGAAAAACAGCGGCACGCTGGCTTAGCGGTTTGGCATCTTCTCCTCTCAGGGAGTCCAGGTTCGAATCCCTATCTGGGTGGAGTTTGCATGTTTGCCCTGTGTCGGTGTGGGTTTCCTCCGGGTTCTCCGGTTTCCTCCCACAGTCCGAAAAACATGGATTCAAGGTCAATTGAGTTCTCTAAATGGCCCCATATAGAGTGTGTGTGTGAGTTAGTGTGTGTACAGTGATAGATTGGTGTCCTGTCCTGGGTGTATCTGCCTGAACCCCCCCCCAGATAATGGATGAAAGGATGAACATTTGGGACACGGTGGCTTAGTGTTTGGCATGTTCTCCTCTCAGCGCTGAGGACCCAGGTTCAAATCCCAATCTGGGTGGAGTTTGCATGTTCTCCCTGTGTCTGCGTGGGTTTCCTCCGGGTTCTCCGGTTTCCACCCACAGTCTAAAAACATGAATTCAAGGTCAATAGAATGCTCTAAATTGCCCGGGTGTATCTGCCTGGCGCCCGAAACATTCTCCCCTGGATGGGCATGGAGACCCCCCCCCCCCGACCCTAATAGAGGATAAAGAGGTTTAGAGGATTAAGTGGAAGATAAGGGATGAAAGGATGAACTTTTGGGACTGAATGTCTGTTAGAGTGGCTTAGTGGTTTAGCATGTTCTCCTCTCAGCGCTGGGGGATCCAGGTTCACAATCTGGGTGGAGTTTGCATGTTCTCCCCGTGTCTGAGTGGGTTCCTCCGGTTTCTCCGGTTTCCTCCCACAGTCCAAAAACATGGATTCAAGGTGAATTGAATGCTTTAAATTGCCCCATATAGCGTGTGTGTAAGTGAATGTGACCTGGATGTAAGTTTGTGTGTGTGTGTGTGTGTGTGTGTGTGTGTGTGTGTAGCCTGATGAATAAACTGCCTTTAGTTTTAACGAACATCATGTTAAACGTAACGTAAACATAAACGATGAACTAATTGCAAAGCGTTGTTTTCTATTTATATACATCACGTTGTCAGCACGTGTACGTGCAAACTTTAATTACCGTATTTTCCGGACTATGAGGCGCACCGTACTATAAGGCGCAGTCTGAATTACAGACTCTATTTCTGTACGGTACTTATTCTGTACGGCACTATTCTGTATTATCAGGCATTTGCTAAAACATACGATCTACAAGAAAAGTAAAGGATGCAAAACGGTGATTTATAATTGAAGTTTATTCTACTACTTAATAAAACACACATTATTTTAATCACTCTTCTCCCACAAATCCATCAAAGTCCTCATCTTCTGAGTCTGAATTAAAAAGCTGTTTCACCATGGAGCACTCCGGGTTCCCCCTCATCAATGTCTGAGTCCGTCCCGTCACCAGGCGGCCGTTCAGCGATGATGCCGGCTTTCCCGAAAGCTCGGACAACGGTTACAGCAGAAACCTCAGCCCAGACATCCACAATCCATTCACAGACGGTGGTGTAACTCGCCCGCCGCTGCCTCCGAGTTTTACTAAACGTGTGTTCACCGTCTATCATCCATCGCTCCCGCGCCGCCCGCAACTTTACTTTAAACGCTCTGTTTACACCAATGTCCAGCGGTCGGAGTTCTTTATTTAATCCTCCCGGAATGACGGCAAGCTCCGAATTAATTTTCTTCACTCGGCTTTTCTGTGAGATGAGCGCACATGGAGTCACAGATCAGCAGGACGGTGATGTGTGGAAAAAACCACCCGGTCGCACAACAATACTTTTATAGATTTTGGAACTCAGTACACGTATAAGGCGCACCGGATTATAAGGCGCACGTCCAATTTCTGGGAAAATTTTTAGGCTTTTAGGTGCGCCTCATAGTCCGGAAAATACGGTAATACGTACGTCTAACGGTTCAGACGACGCTTAATTAAGTGAATTCTTTGGTTCTGTGTATGAGGTGCAGACACTAACGTCATCCGCTTCAAAATGTGAAATGTTCGAATCAGTCTAAACCAAGCCAAACTAAACTAAACTAAACTAAACTAAACTAAACTAAACGAAATGTTCGCAGCTCGTTCTGATTGGTTAGTTCCCCGGTTGCAAATCCGTAGGTAAATTGTGGCATCGGAGCTCCGTCTTCTTCTGAGAGTGCCTGGCCGTTGGGTTCGAACTGGACCGGGATGTGTTCAGAGCGAACGCCGCCGCTCGGGGCGAACAGTAAATGGTTTGTAGACTACATCTCTGTTTGAATTCTGTCTGTTTGATTTAAATTAATATTTGTTGATAGCGGGTGGTGTGTGTGTGATGACTGATGATGTCATAGTGTTACATCAGGCCTTTAGTCATTCATCAGCGACACCTTTTATAGAACGAGTGATTGTAACACGTCATCGGTTTGCCACCATTAAAGTTTCTAATATAAAACGAAGCAACACGTTATTATTACGACTTCATTCTGACGTCCTGTTCGATGTGCTATTCATTTATATTTTTATTATCATTACATGTTTAGGGTCGGAATTTAAATCACCTGTTAATTGGACTTTAAAATTGGCAGCACGGTGGCTTAGTGGTTTGGCATGTTCTCCTCTCAGCGCTTGGGATTCCTGGTTTGAATCCCAATCTGGGTGGAGTTTGCATGTTCTCCCTGCGTCTGCGTGGGTTTCCTCCCACAGTCCAAAAACATGGATCAAGTTAATTGAATTCTCAAAATTGCCCAATATAGAGTGTGTGTGAGTGAGTGTGTGCCCAGCGATGGATTGGCGCCCTGTCCTGGGTCTATCTGCCCAGCGCCCGAGACGTTCTCCCCTGGATGGGCATGGGGAACCCCACCACGACCCTAATAGAGGATAAGCGGAAGATAATGAATGAATGAATTATCATTACATGTTTAGGGTCGGAATTTAAATCACCTGTTAATTGGACTTTAAAATTGGCAGCACGGTGGCTTAGTGGTTTGGCATGTTCTCCTCTCAGCGCTTGGGATTCCTGGTTTGAATCCCAATCTGGGTGGGGTTTGCATGTTCTCCCTGCGTCTGCGTGGGTTTCCTCCCACAGTCCAAAAACATGGATTCAACGTGAATTGAATGCTGAATGAAAGGACACCCAGGACAGGACACCAATCTATCACTGTACACACACTCACTCACACACACACACTCAATATGGGGCAATTTGGGGAACTCAATTGACCTTGATCCATGTTTTTGGACTGTGGGAGGAAACCGAAGAACCCGGAGGAAACCCACGCATTAAACATTAATTTAATTAATAAGTTTTTTATAGGGCGGCACGATGGCTTAGTAGTTTAGCATGTTCTCCTCTCAGCACTAGGGATTCCTGGTTCGAATCCCAATCTGGGTGGAGTTTGCATGTTCTCCCCCTGTCCGCGTGGGTTTCCTCCGGGTTCTCCGGTTTCCTCCCACATTCCAAAAACATGGATTCAGGGTGAATTGAATTCTCCAAATTGCCCCATATAGAGTGTGTGTGTGTACAGTGATAGATTGGTGTCCTGTCCTGGGTGTATCTGCCCAGCGCCCGAAACGTTCTCCCCTGGATGGGCGATGCTAACATGGGCAAAACTAAATTTGAACTGAACATTACACACTGCTACTTTGACCTATCCCGTCAGTTCTGCTCAGCCCCTCTGAGTGAGTTTATGATGCAGAGTGAGTCGAATCAAAGGGCTGACCCACCGCTTCAGCCGAACAGGATGTTGCATCATTCACGTCCATTTAAAGCTTTCTTCCTGCAGGTGGTCATCCCAAAATTTTTGGCTCTGTGCACCGCAGCCAAATGTTTGTCCGGGGGTGGGGGGGGCAATTTGCTTAACAAATAATCATGCAAACAACAATCAGCCGCTGGACGGAGGAGCCACCGATCAGCTGATGGTGACATCACGCTGTCAGTCAGCTCGCTGTTTCTGAACGCAAAGAAAAAAAACCTTCACGTGACCTTCAGTCATGATTCATCACGAAACCTTGTTTTTTGGAATGAACAAAACTCCATATAGGCGGCACGGTGGCATAGTGGTTTAGCATGTTCTCCTCTCGGCGCTAGGGATTCCCGGTTCGAATCCCAATCTGGGTGGAGTTTGCATGTTCTCCCCGTGTCTGCGTGGGTCTCCTCCGTGTTCTCTGGTTTCCTCCCACAGTCCAAAAACATGGATCAAGGTCAATTGAGTTCTCCAAATTGCCCCCCCAAGACCCTAATAGAGGATAAAGCAGGAGATAGATAATGAATGAATGAATGAAAACTCCATAAAAAAAACTTTCATCCATTCAGGGGGGGTTCCCCATGCCCATCCAGGGGAGAACATTTCGGGCGCTGGGCAGATACACCCAGGACAGGGGGGGCAATCTATCACTGGGCACACACTCACTATATGGGGCAATTTGGAGAACTCAACTGACCTTGATCCATGTTTTTGGACTGTGGGAGGAAACCGGAGAACCCGGAGAAAACCCACGCGGACACGGGGAGAACATGCAAACTCCACCCAGATTGGGATTCGAACCGGGAATCCCTAGTGCTGAGAGGAGAACATGCAAAACACTAAGCTACCGTGCCGCCCTATTCTTAATTAGTTACTTTATATTGTATTGATACACATGATGTAATATGATGTAATAAAAGCAAAGCGGCATTTTAGGCAACTTTAAGAAATAATTTAATCTTATAAAATGATCATGACGTTGAATAGAGCCGCGAACTCAGAGGTTTAGAGTCTTACGTTTATAAACCGACGACACAGTGACACCATGTGGTAGAAAAGCGCAATAGCACCCCCCCCCCCGACCCTAGCAGAGGATAAATTGGAAGATAATGGATGGATGGATTTATACAGTCCTACGAAATAAATGAGAATTTTAACAATGTAATTTTAAAGCCGCATGTTTCTATTTTCATATAAAATATATATTTTTAATCACATTTTATTTGCTTTCCATGAGAGGTAAGAATTCCAGACCACAGCAACGACCTGCACAACAGCCAATCTGTAAACAGATTCATCACAACAGATTTATTTATAGTCATGAAGACCTTTATAATAATAATAATAATAATAAAAATTATATATATATATATATATATATATATATATATATATATATATATTATTTATTACATTTTTTTTAACATAAATGTGTCTGAACGTCATTGGAACTCACCTGTGCTGAAGGGGAATAAAATAAAAATTGGCAATCTGAACAGCCGGCCACAACTAGAAAGAAAATCACTAATTAAGAATATTAGTCATTTTTTTATATAATGTTTGCAGCAGCTAATTAATTAAATTCATTCATTCATTATCTCCCGCTTTGTCCTCTATTAGGGTCACGGTGGGGTTCCTCATGCCCATCCAGGGGAGAACGTTTCGGGCGCTGGGCAGATAGACCCAGGACAGGACACCAATCTATCACTGTACACACACTCACTCACTCATACACACTCTTTATGGGGCAATTTGGAGAACTCAATTGACTTGATCCATGTTTTTGGACTGTGGGAGGAAACCGGAGAACCCGGAGGAAACCCACGCGGACACGGGGAGGACATGGAAACTCCACCCAGATGGGGATTCGGACCGGGAATCCCTAGCGCTGAGAGGCGAACGTGCTAACCACTAAGCCACCGTGCCGCCCTAATTAAATTGAAATGAAATCAATTCACCTTAAACGAGCATTTAAACGCATTTCTGAATCAAAGCTTGTTTTTTTTTTTTATCATAGTGTTTTTATGTTCTCCTCTCAGCGCTGGGGATTCCCGGTTCCAATCCCAATCTGGGTGGAGTTTCCATGTTCTCCCCGTGTCCGCGTGGGTTTCCTCCGGGTTCTCCAGTTTCTCCCCACAGTCCAAAAACATGGATCAAGTCAATTGAATTGTTAAAATTGCCCCATACAGAGTGTGTGTGTGTGTGTGTGTGTGTGTGTGTGTGTGTGAGTACAGTGATAGATTGGTATCCTGTCCTGGGTCTATCTGCCCAGCGCCCGAAACGTTCTCCCCTGGATGGACATGGGGAACCCCCCCCGACCCTAATAGAGGATAAAGTGGAAGATAATGAATGATATTAAATCAGTTCATTAAAATAAAAACAACTTACATAATAATTGGTTATCAGAGCATCAGTGTAATCCTGAGGAAAAAAAAATAGAAATTGTCATTTTAAAGTATTAAAGCGATTTTTTACACAGACAAAAATACTTCAGCAGTCTGGCGGGGGGCATACAGGTTCCTGACACCCGTTCTCCAGGGTCTATCCACCTACCTGCCCTCCTGGTCACCAAAAAAATCTCCAGTCTGGGGATCGTCAGTCATGTTCTCCTCTCAGCGCTAGGGATTCCCGGTTCGAATCCCAATCTGGGTGGAGTTTTCATGTTCTCCCCATGTCTGTGTGGGTTTCTTCTGGGTTCTCTGGTTTACTCCCACAGTCCAAAAACATGGATTCAAGGTCAATTGAGTTCTCCAAATTGCCCCATTGCCGTGTGTGTGTGAGTGTGTGTACAGTGATAGATTGCCCCCCTGTCCTGGGTGTATCTGCCCAGTGCCCGAAACATTCTCCCCTGGATGGGCATGGGGAACCCCCCCTCCACGACCCTAATATAGGATGAAGCTGAAGATAATGGATGGATGAATATATAATGAAGTCTCACTGACCCTCCGGAGCTTTGTTATGTTCTCCTCTACAGTCAGATGATTGACGGCTCCAGTGATGCCCAGGAAGGTGGCGAGAAAACACGGCGCGAACCCCACCTTCAAACAAACAGAGTTAACATTTAACATTTAGATGATGTGATATTGTTTCCAGTGATGGATTGGCGCCCTGTCCTGGGTCTATCTGCCCAGCGCCCGAGACGTTCTCCCCTGGATAGGCATGTTATAGGTTATGGCGCGGCACAGTGTCTTAGTGGTGGTTTAGCATGTTCTCCTCTCAGTGCTAGGGATTCCTGGTTCAAATCCCCACCTGGGTGGAGTTTCCATGTCCTCCCCGTGTCCGCGTGGGTTTCCTCCCACAGTCCAAAAACATGGACGAGAGCTCAATTGAAGTCTCCAAATTGCCCCATATAGAGTGTGTGTGTGTGTGAGTGAGTGTGTGTCCAGGGATAGATCGGTGTCCTGTCCTGGGGGTATCTGCCCAGCGCCCAAAACGTTCTCCCCTGGATGGGCATGGGCATGGGCATGGGGAACCACCCCCCCGCGACCCTAATATAGGATAAAGCAGAAGATAATGAATGAATGGATGGATAGTTGACAGATTGCCCAATATAGTGTGTGTACAGTGATAGATTGGCGTCTTAATCAATAAGTAATTAATTTTCTTAGTCAATATTTTTCAAATCACTCAAAATTGATTGTGCTTAAGACTCACTTAAAACAACACCTGCTTTTGCGGGCAGAACAAATTCGAAACTATTGAATGTAAACTGTGGACGGTTTATTTCGTTACAGTTATATCGAAAGTGTTAAACGACTTTATTCTTAATTAATTCTGCTTGTGAAGTATAACATTTAGTAGAAAATGGGCCATTTATCCATAGAAAACTAAATTAATAAATTACCACTAATTAGTTCATTGATTGGTAAATTTTGGTAAATTTGAACATTTCACTAAACGTCCCCATTGTGGGATTAATTAAATTCATTCATTCATTCATTCATTATCTCCCGCTTCATCCTCTATTAGGGTCGTGGTGGGGTTCCCCATGCCCATCCAGGGGAGAACGTCTCGGGCGCTGGGCAGATAGACCCAGGACAGGGCGCCAATCCATCGCTGGGCACACACTTACTCACACAGACACACTCTATAGGGGGCAATTTGGAGAACTCAATTAACTTGTTCCATGTTTTTGGACTGTGGGAGGAAACCGGAGAACCCGGAGGAAACCCACACAGACACGGGGAGAACATTGAAACTCCACCCAGATGGGGATTCGAACCGGGAATCACTAGCGCTGAGAGGAGAACATGCTAACCACTAAGCCACCGTGCCGCCGGATTAATTAAAGGCATCATTAATTGTGGTTGATTGCAGAATCTCACCTGATCAGCCAGCATTTTCTTCAGAGCTGCACTTTTGGTTTGACCTGCGATCATTCTGTCTAGAACTCTGTACCATCCCCCGATAACCGGCCCCTGTACGAGGAACACACGCCGACTCGTTAAAATATCACAGAATAATTAGTTGAAGCAAACCGTAGCTAAACAACGCACTAATAGAGATTAAAGATCATAGTATTATGCTCTAATTGTGTTTATTCTAGCAAATAAAATTAAAGGTATTAAATTAGAATCACAATAGAGGTGTCAACCTCACGGCCCGCGGGTCATATCCGGCCCGTAACACAATTCTATCGGCCCACGAGATCAATTGACATTAATCTATTAATATTATTATTGTTGTTATTAATGTTTTTTTGGAGCGTGCTCATGTTTTAAATTTGACAGGGACATTTTTATGGAGAACAGAAACATTTAAAGTTTCTGTTATGTGAGGGGGGCAGCACATCCGGGTGGAGTTTGCATGTTCTCCCCGTGTCTGAGTGGGTTTCCATGTGGGTTTTCTCCCACAGTCCAAACAACATGGATTCAAGGTAAATTGAATGCTCTAAATAGCCCCATATAGAGTGTGTATGTGTGAGTGAGTGTGTGTACAGTGATAGATTGGTGTCCTGTCCTGGGTGTATCTGCCCAGCGCCCGAAACGTTTTCCCCTGGATGGGCATGGGGAACCCCCCCCCCCCCCCCTCGACCCAAGCAGAAGATAAAGGAGGGCTGGATTACGATGCACACGATTGGTCTGTGAGTTTACCCTGGCGACGCCCATAAGTTCAGCCACTCAAAATAATCAGTGAAAATTCAATGAACAGTTTATCGGTTTGCGTCCGCAGTGAACGACAGTTTGGGCCAAACCCGGCCCGCGGTCCGCCTGTCGGTGACCCCTGGTGTTCAATTTAAAATTGAACCTGCTGAATGCTGATGTGTGTTATTAATTATTAATTAATTTCTGATATAAACACAAACAAATCTAAAACATACCACAAAGAAGAAGCCGATGCTCATCATCTTCGCCGTGCGCTGAACGCTGTGGTCGGCCAGTCCGCGACGCTCGATCACCTGCTGAGAAATGACGTCCCCCACGCCGACCAGAGAGCCTGCAGGACGGAACCATTCAGTTCACCATCATTACGTCTTTATTTACGATTGTCTTTCTTTCCCGAGTTACTGTTTTATTTCCTTAATTGTTTTTTTTATTGTAATTTTTTTGTATTTTTAAATTTTATTGTTTATCATGATGTAGCACTTTGAGGTTTCCATGAAATGTAAAGTGCATTAAAAATAAAATGTATTATAATTAATTCATCCATTCATTATCTTCCACTTTATCCTGTCGCGCGCGTGTGTCTGTGCGTGTGTGTGTGTGTGTGTGTGTGGGGGGGGGGGGGTTCGCATGCCCATCCAGGGGAGAACGTTTCGGGCACTGGGCAGATACACCCAGGACAGGACGCCAATCTATCACTGTACACACACTCACTCACACACACACTCTATATGGGGCAATTGGGAAAACTCAATTGACCTTGAATCCATGTTTTTGGACTGTGGGAGGAACCTGGAGGAAACCCATGTGGACACAGGGAGAACATGCAAACTCCACCCAGAGTAGGAATCGAACCGGGAATCCCTAGTGCTGAGAGGAGAACATGCCAACCACTAAACCACCGTGCCGCCCCCCATTATTATAATTATATTATTATATTATTACTATTATTATAACTATCATTCATTCATTCATTATCTCCCGCTTATCCTCTATTAGGGTCGTGGTGGGGTTCCCCATGTCCATCCAGGGGAGAACGTCTCGGGCGCTGGGCAGATTGACCCAGGACAGGACACCAATCCATCGCTGGGAACACACTCACTCACACAAACACACTTTATAGGGGGCAATTTGGAGAATTCAATTGACTTGATCCATGTTTTTGGACTGTGGGAGGAAACCGGAGAACCCGGAGGAAACCCACGCAGACACGGGGAGAACATGGAAACTCCACCCAGATGGGGATTCGAACCGGGAATCCCTAGCGCTGAGAGGCGAACGTGCTAAACCACTAAACCCCCGTGCCGCCTATAACTATCATATTATTATTATTATTATTATTATTGTCCATCTTTGAATTTAATCCTTTCCATGTTGTCAGACTGTGTTATTAATGATCTGAACATTAAATTAAACATTATTTCCTCCGGGTTCTCCAGTTTCCTCCCACAGTCTAAAAACATGAATTTAAGGTAAATGGAATGCTCCAAATTGCCCCACATAGAGTGTGTGTGTGTGTGAGTGAGTGTGTTTACAGTGATAGATTGGCGTCCTGTCCTGGGTGTATCTGCCCAGCGCCTGAAACGTTCTCCCCTGGATGGGGATGGGGGGGGGTTCCCCATGCCCATCCAGGGAAGAACGTCAACTCTAGTAGAGGATAAAGTGGAAGATAATAAATAAATGAATGAATATAAACAGCGATGAGCACTAAACCTGTTGCGGCTGTTTTTATAAACTGTGTTCTGCAATTTGGCCACTAGATGGCAGCGTGCGATTGTTAGCGAAACCAGAATCCTGTTAATCAGAGACTAGATGACCTCGCAGAAGACCATTTTATTAATGATTTTGCTTTTAATAAACACATTTCTGAATCAAACCTTGTTTTTTATTATATTGTGTTTGTAAGTGTTTTATTAAATAAGACACTCGAGGTTGTGTATTATTGTGAATAAATCATGTAAAGAGGTGGAACTGTACTCCACTACACATCAGGACTAATAACACCTCTATATGGGATTTATTTCGCAGGTTTTGTAAAATGAAAGGATGATTTAAGGTGTTGGGATCCTCACCCGCGGTGATGATCTGTACGCTCCATGGATGTTTGCTCATTAAAATCTGGTAAGACCTCCACAGCCCCGCCACACTCATCTTAAGGATCCCGTAGCGACTGAACGGAGAGAACAGAAAAGCAGGGAGTTTAAGATCACTGGATTAGTTTCGGATTATTTTTGCATTATAGAAGCAAGCTTAGAGTAAAACCTTTAAAAACACCTGTTCAGGGGGCAAGCTAGTCATTCTCTAATCTTACATTAGTGCTTACAAGACATTGCCTATAGGATGCTGGTGACTGAGGGTCCCCATGTCTATCCAGGGGAGAACGCAGATACACCCAGGACAGGACGCCAATCTATCACTGTACACACACTCACTCATTCACACACACACACACACACACACACACACACACA
>JAFMOD010000913.1:152163-169663 GCA_019802435.1 Corydoras maculifer
GACACACACAAACAAACAGAGAGAGAGAGAGACACACAGACACACACACAGATATTATCTGTAAATAATATGAACCATATTAAATCAGTGTATATTTAATATTTCTTGACACTATTTTAAACTTTAAGATTTCGAGATTATTGACTGAATATAAAACGCGTTTTAAAGTTATTAATAAAACAGTGCACTAAAGAAAACAATGCAATGTAAACATGTGAAACGTTCATATTAACGCGTAACGCTGTTAATAAATAAAATAAAAGTAATAAATAAAAGAAATGCAGTTAAAACAGATGAATGTTAAACTCACATTCTGCTCTCTCTTCTGATGGGCTGCTCAGTTTCTTTCTTCTCGTTCTTTATTTTCGTTCCACTCTTACTATTCCTCCTTATTACCGCCGCCATGTGGACAAAAATATACAAAAAATAGTGTTCCCCATACTCACCCAGGGGAGAACGTTTCGGGCACTGGGCAGATACACCCAGGACAGGGGACACTCACTCACACACACACTCTATATGGGGCAATTTGTAGAACTCAATTGACCTTGAATCCATGTTTTTGGACTGTGAGAGGAAACCGGAGAACGCGGAGAAAACCCACACGGACACGGGGAGAACATGCAAACTCCACCCAGATTGGGATTCGAACTTGGATTCCCATCACTGAGAGGAGAACATGCTAAACCACTAAGCCACCGTGCCGCCCAAGTTTTTTTTAAATTTATTATTATTGTAGCTTTTGTATGCTCACTGATTCACTCATTTTATTAGGTCCATCTCCTCAGTTCTCCACTTACTGTAGGTGTTTTCAGCTCCACTGATCATAAAGATGGACTTTGTAGTTCTACAATTGCATTTTGTAGTCCATCTGTTTTTCTACATACTTTGTTAGTCCGCTTTGGTATGTTCTCTGATGATCAGGACTCCCACAGCATAGTGGCTACAGACTGTAGCTTTAAAAATAAAAAATCTACTAAACTAAAGTTCAGGTCAATAAAGCAAAATGTGATTTAAATCCATTTACATTTTTTTTCATCAGAATTGTAAAAATTTTTATTAAAATTATTTTTAATCTGATTTTTTATCTAAATTTTGTCAGATTTTTATCAGAATTTTTCTTTATCTGATGTTTTTTAATCTGAATTTTTTAAATAAAAATTCTTTATCAGAATTTTGTTCATCTTAATTCATCAGATTTTTTCTTTAGCAGAATTTTTTATTAGAATTGTTTATCAGAATTTTTCTTTATCTGAATTATTTTTCATCAGATTTTTTTTTCATTAGATTTTTTTTCATCTGAATATGGAATCTCTGAAAATTTAGAATTTAAATGAGAATTTTTCTGAAAAATATTAAATTTAAAGCACAAAATTCAGGTTCAAATAATTATGTCAGCTTTTGCGCTTCATAAAATAAACCCAGATATAAATGACTTTCAGACGTAACCCCTCTAGATTACTACAGCAGTTATGCACTTAAAGTTATATTATGTCCTTAATTAAATTAATTAATTAATTAATTAATTAATTAAGTCTTAGTTACTGTTGCAGACTCCACACAAACAGATATTTATTCAAGATTTAATTGAAATGAGAATTAAGTACATAAGAAACTGTATTTATAAGCTTTAAATTTGACTAATGGCTTTCTTGATCTGCTCTTAACTAAAAACATGACCCAAATTAAACATACTCCCCCTGGTGGTCAGGGCTCAGAGAAGCCGTGATTTGTGTCCCTTATTTTCATTTCTGAAAGGCGGCAACCTTAAATGTGAGATGACGTCAGAGACAGGAGCCAGCAGCTGTGTATAATCGTACTTTTATTGCAGTTTGTTAAATAAAGGCCGTCACCGTGTTCGGAAAATCCTGTTGTCCCAGTGAATAGAATAGAATAGAATAGAATAGAATAAAATAAATTTAAATGAATTTAAATAAAATAAAATAAAATAAAATACACGTAAAATAAAATACAAATAAAATACAAATAAAATACAAATAAAATAAATTGGAATAAAATAAAATAAAATAAAATAAAATAAAATGAAATGAAATAAAATAAAATTAAATAAAATTAAATAAAATTAAATTAAATTTAAAGAACCTACTCATGTCCCATTTTATACAAGACTGTGATGGTGGTGCAGTGGCACTGAGGAAGGCGGAGTCGACCGTAGTTTATTGGGATTAATGAACGGCCCGGGCGCGGCTCCGTCTGATGAACGTGTGCAGCCCTCATACACGGTGACTTACACGATTCCACAGACCCGACACGAGCGGGACATTCGACGACACCAGCGACACACATGTCGGATTTAAATGTAATTTTAAATACAATATTTGGGAGGCACGGTGGCTTAGTGTTTGGTATGTTCTCCTCACAGCGCTAGGGTTTCCCGGTTCGAATCTCGAACTGGGTGGCGTTTGCATGTTCTCCGCCTGAGGAAACCGGAGAACCCACTCCGGGTTCTCCGGTTTCCTCCCACAGTCCAAAAACATGGATCAAGGTCAATTGAATTCTCCAAATTGCCCCATATAGACTGTGTATGTGTGAGTGAGTGAGTGTGTGTCCAGTGATAGGTTGGCGTCCTGTCCTGGGTCTATCTGCCCAGCGCCCAAAACGTTCTCCCCTGGATGGGCATGGGGAACCCTCCCGCGACCGTAGTAGAGGATAAAGTGGAAGATAATGAATGAATGTTTAATAATGGTGATGTATCTGCTTTTAAAGGCTGCACATACTCATTAGGCATGAACACGCCGTAGGCTCCGCCCCCTCAGCGCCGCCGTGCTACCATCAAAATACCATTAATTAAATAAATAAATAAAGCTCTCGGCTCTTTTT
Organism: Corydoras maculifer; assembly: GCA_019802435.1. Taxonomy (NCBI): domain Eukaryota; kingdom Metazoa; phylum Chordata; class Actinopteri; order Siluriformes; family Callichthyidae; genus Corydoras; species Corydoras maculifer. The sequence goes on from JAFMOD010000913.1 coordinate 155,005, forward strand.
TATTACACATGCAAACGCGGTTTGTTTGTATTTACACGTTCCTGCCGGCGTAATCCTGAGCGACGTTGTGACCGAAGGCATGGACACTGATGACATGAAAGCCGACCTTTGGTTCAAACCCAACGCAGAAATGGCCGAATTACAAAAACGTTGCATCCGAATGTTTGTACACGTTCTTAATAAGTGAAAGTTTAGAGGTCTGAGAATAGTATAATAAAACTGTTTTATAATATATATATTATATAGGTGGCACGGTGGCTTAGTGGTTTTGCATGTTCTCCTCTCAGCGCAAGGGATTCCTGGTTCGAATCCCAATCTGGGTGGAGTTTGCATGTTCTCCCCGTGTCTGCATGGGTTTCCTCCGGGTTCTCCGGTTTCCTCCCACAGTCCAAAAACATGGATCAAGTCAATTGAATTCTCCAAATTGCCCCATATAGAGTGTGTCTGTGAGTGAGTGTGTGTACAGTGATAGATTAGCCTGATAGATAGATAGTCCTGTCCTGGGTGTATCTGCCCAGCGCCAGAAACGTTCTCCCCTGGATGGACATGGGGAACCCCCCCTAACTCTTATTGATTAGCATGTTCTCCACGTGTCCATGTGTGTTTCTTCCGGGTTCTCCCGTTTCCTCCCACAGTCCAACATGGATCAAGGTCAATTTTTATTGCCCCATATAGAGTGTGTCTGTGTGAGTGAGTGTGTGTACAGTGATAGATTGCCCCCCTGTCCTGGGTGTATCTGCCCAGCGCCCGAAACGTCCCCCCCCCACCGCAACCCAATTAGAGGATAAAGCAGAAGATAATGAATGAATGCCTAAGGACACTAAAACACACTGTAAGACTCACAGTCAGATGCAGTGGCATGCAAAAATGTTGGCACCCTTAAAATTTGCAAAGATTACTAAACTATTTGGCTGCAAAAAAGTAAAAAAATTGTATTAAATGTGTAACTGTATTAAATTAAATTACATGCAAGTTTTAAAAATGTACCTCACCCATGAATAAGTGCGGGGCGTTTTGCTGATGCAGGTTTTATTATCATTACCACCAAATATATATATATTAGCTTCATCTGTTTGTGTGTCTGATAAAAAATTATCTATTTATATAAATATATATAAATTTATATATTTTTTAATTTATAAAAAAATCTATTTATATATTTATATATAAAATAGTAAATATGTAAAAATAATAATAATATAAATATAATTCTATATATTTATATATAATGCTATTTCAATCTTATTAAACTGAAACTTTGCACAATTGTTCATCATCGATGACAACACATGAATTAATTTTAAAAACAACCAATTAATTAAGTAATTAGTGGTAATAAATTAATTTTGTTTTACTTTAAGGGCTGCACAGTGGTTTAGTGTTTAGCATGTGGAGTTTGTATGTTCTCCCCGTGAAGATGGTTCCTACCACAGTCCAAAAACATGGATCAAGGTCAATGGAGTTCACCAAATTGCCCCATATAGAGAGTGTGTGTGAGTGTGTGTACAGTGATAGATTGGTGTCCTGTCCTGGGTGTATCTGCCCAGCGCCCGAAACGTTCTCCCCTGGATGGGCATGGGGAACCCCCCCCCCTACCACCCTAATAGAGGATAAAGTGGAAGATAATGGATGGAATTGCCCATTTTTATGGGTTATACGTCACAAGCAGAATTAATTAAGGATAAAGTCATTTAAGACGATATTGGGGTCATTTAAAAAAAAAAAATTAAATTGTGCTTCTTTAGGATGGTAGTCCGGGGCTGTCAGTGTATTCCCTCTGATCTTTCTTAATTTTTTAATTTACCCAATGTAGGATTAATAAATTATACATCCATCCATTCCTTATCTTCCACTTTATCCTATATCAGGGTCGTGGGGGGGGGGGTCCCATGCCCATCCAGGGGAGAACGTTTCGGGCGCTGGGCAGATACACCCAGGACAGGACACCAATCTACCACTGTACACACTCACTCACACACACACACACACACACACACACACACACACACACTCACACTCTATATGGGGCAATTTGGAGAACTCATTTGACCTTGATCCACGTTTTTGGACTGTGGGAGGAAACCGGAGAACCCGGAGGAAACCCATGCGGACACGGGGAGAACATGGAAACTCCACTCAGATTGGGATTCGAAACAGGAATAGGGCTGAGAGGAGAACATGCTAAACCACTAAGACACCATGCCGCCCACTAATAAATTATATCGAATAAATTAATAATTAATTTGTGAATCTTTGGTTTTAATTTCTGGGTTAATCACCCAAATGAGAAACTAATAAATCTAGAGATATTGCTGATTCAGCATTGCAGGGTTGGGGGGGCGGGGCGCTCTTTCAGGACAGGAGTGATGCAGCAGCCCTGAATGCAGGGAACCTTTGTGTGGAACCGTTCCATGGTCCCGTGATGTTCCATGATGCAGATGAACCCTGCACGCAGGGAGGTTCTTCTGCTGGACGGGTCATCAGATTTGGGCGATCAAAGGAACCGTAGGCATTGCTTGACACTTTATCTGAAAACAGAGGACGGTGTGTGTTAGTTATGCGGGCCATCGGAAAAACACTCGGCTGGATGAGTTTATAATTAATAACAAGGTTCGTTAATTAACAGCATGCATTTACACACAAGTCTGAAAGTACATAGAAATTAGACAAAATATTAGATATGGTGGCTTAGTGGTTTGGCATCTTCTCCTCTCAGCGCTGGGGAATCCAGGTTCGAATCCCAATCTGGGTGGAGTTTCCATGTTCTCCCCGTGTCCACGTGGGTTTCCTCCAGGTACTCAGGTTTCCTCCCACAGTCCAAAAACATGGATCAAGGTCAATTGAGTTCTCCCAATTGCCCCATATAGAGTGTGTGTGTGTGTGAGTGAGTGTGTGTACAGTGATAGATTGGTGTCCTGTCCTGGGTGTATCTGCCCAGCAACCGAAAAATTCTCCCCTGGATGGGCATGGGGACCCCCCATGACTAGTAGAGGATAAAGCGGAAAATACTGGATGGATGATGGATTTTTCTAATATTTCTATTAATTAGTTTATATGGCCTTCTCCCTGTCCACATGGGTTTCCTCTAGGTTCTCCGGTTTCCTCCCACAGTCCAAAATCATGGATTCAAGGTGAGTTGAATTCTCCAAATTGCCCCATATAGAGTGTGTGTGTGTGTGTGTGTGTGTGTGTGTGTGTGTGTGCCCAGCAATAGGTTGGCGCCCTGTCCTGGGTGTATCTGCTCAGCGCCTGAAACATTCTCCCCCGGATGGGCATGGGACGGTGACCCTAATAGAGGATAAAGCGGCAGATAATGAATGGATGAATATTAAAACCGTCTTCACTGAGTTTCTCAGCGATAATTAACGAACAACTCTATATAAAATACTAAAATCCCAAAATATAACGAGAACAAAGGAAATGATTCTGAAAGATAAGTCCAGGATGTAACTAAAACAAATTAAAACCAAACAATTAAACTAAAACAAAGATCTGATGTGATTGAATGCAAACTGAAGAAGGAACTCCTAAACCTGGTCTAAAATCTGTTTACTGTTCTTATATGAGGTTCTGCAGGTTCTGTAGGTTCTATAGGTTCTGCAGGTTCCATAGATTCTGTAGGTTCTATAGGTTCTGCAGGTTCTATATGTTCTATAGGTTCCATAGGTTCTGCATGTTCTATAGGTTCCGTAGGTTCTATATGTTCTATAGGTTCTGCAGGTTCTATAGGTTCTGCATGTTCTATAGGTTCAGTAGGTTCTGTATGTTCTATAGGTTCCATAGGTTCTGTAGGTTCTATAAGTTCTGTATGTTCTATAGGTTCTGTAGGTTCTATAAGTTCTGTATGTTCTATAGGTTCAGTAGGTTCTGTAGGTTCTGTATGTTCTATAGGTTACTGTGTGTGTGGAGAACAGCGTGGACTCGAGCATACAGTCAGGATTTAGTTTTCTGATCGTTAACACGGCAACACAGAGAGAACATTAACATTCAGAGAACCACAAGGACACAGCAGAAGACAGCAGTACCTCCAGAGAACCACCGAGAAGAACAGAAAAACTGAGGAGGAGGAGGGGGAGGAGGAGGAGGAAGAGGAGGAGGAAGGGAGCTGCCTAAGGAAGACATCTTAAGCTTGTTGTTCTGGAGGTGGTCAAAAGAACAGAAAGGAACAGGGTTTAGAACGTCACTCTGGACAATGAGAACACATGGCACGTGGACCTGTTCCTAATGTGGCCTTTATTTATTTATTTATTTATTTATTTATTTATTAAAAAATACATTCAATAATAACATGGCAACATTTATAAATATGTTTAATAATAGATAAAACAGTAAAATGTTTTTTATTAATAATAATAATAATAACAATAATAATAATATACATTTTACGTGCAGCCAGATGTTTAGTGTTTAGCATGTTCTCCTCTCAGCGCTAGGGATTCCAGGTTTGAATCCCAATCTTGGTGGAGTTCCCATGTTCTCCCCGTGTCCGCGTGGGTTTCCTCCGGGTTCTCCGGTTTCCTCCCACAGTCCAAAAAAATGGATCAAGGTCAATTGAATTCTCCTAATTGCCCCATATAGAGTGTGTGTGTGAGTGAGTGTGTGTCCTGTTTGAGATTGGCGTTCTGTCCTGGGTGTCCTGGGTGAAACATTATCCCCTGGATGGGCGTGGGGAACCCCCCAACCCCATATCCACCGCGACCCTAATAGAGGATAAAGCTGAAAATAAGGATGGAATATACATTTCATTCATCCATTATCTTCTGCTTTATCCTTTACTAGGGTCACAGAGGGGGGGGTCCGCATGCCCATCTAGGGGAGAACGTTTCGGGCGCTGGACAGATACACCCAGGACAGGATGCCAATCTATCACTGAACACACTCACTCTATATGGGGCAATTTAGAGAATTCAAACCTTGAATCCATGATTTTATCAGGCTTATTTTTTTCGGGGCTGATGGGAAACATCATGTTTGTCCACAAACGGGAGGAAGACTGAACTTAAAGTGTGTAAAGACGTCGGTGGAAGGTTGAGGAGGAGGCGTGATGGTTTGGGAGATGTTTTCGTCAGCAGACGATGGAACTCTCAGAGCTCTGCAGCAGAGTGAATGCTCCGAAAACTGCTAATAAATATCAATAAAACGGCAAACCCCTTAAATGTGACCTGGGAACCCGCCATGGTACGTCCCTACATTCCCAAAGAAAGATTCTCATGGGGTTCTAATAAAAAATATGAACTTACCTCCAAGTTAGAGCGCGCCTTCCTCAGAACCTCCCGCGTTCTAAAGACTGAAAACACAGACACAGGATTTCTGGGGTGGAAAAAGTTATAATTCTATTTAAAAATGACATGTTCTCTATTAGGGCGGCACGGTGGCTTAGCATGTTCTCCTCTCAGCACTAGGGATTCCCGGTTCGAATCCCCATCTGGGTGGAGTTTGCATGTTCTCCCTGTGTCCGCGTGGGTTTCCTCCCACAGTCCAAAAACATGGATCAAGTCAATTGAGTTCTCCAAATTGCCCCATATAGAGTGTGTGTGTGTGAGTGAGTGTGTGTACAGTGATAGATTGGTGTCCTGTCCTGGGTCTATCTGCCCAGCGCCCGAAACATTCTCCCCTGGATGGGCATGGGAACCCCACCGCGACCCTAATAGATGATAAAGTGGAAGATAATGAATGAATGTTCTCTATTAAACCAATAGTGTCTCTGTTTTCATCCATGTGGCTGATTAAAACCTTAAACCTTTCTGTAGAACATCAGGAACATCAGACTTTTCTTAACTGAACATGCTCCTCAGCCGTCAGTCCAAGCCCTATCCCGGCTCCCTGACGATCTCTGGATCTGGCCCCTCTGACCTTCACTCACCGTGGTGCTGACTCTTACTCCGTTTGGTTCTCATACACACATAAATGTATATATATATATGGGCGGCACAGTGGCTTAGTGGTTTAGCATGTTCTCCTCTCAGCACTAGGGATTCCTGGTTCGAATCCCCATCTGGGTGGAGTGTCCATCTTCTCCCCGTGTCCGTGTGGGTTTCCTCCAGGTTCTCAGGTTTCCTCCCACAGTCCAAAAACATGGATCAAGGTCAATTGAGTTCTCCAAATTGCCCCATATAGAGTGTGTGTGTGTGTGAGTGAGTGTGTGTACAGTGATAGATTGGTGTCCTGTCCTGGGTGTATTTGCCCAGCGCCCGAAACGTTCTCTTCTGGATGGGTTTGGGGACCCATATATCTATGAAATGGGGTGTGTGTGATGGTATAAAGATCAGGTTTGATAATTCTATGGTGTATCTGGTTTTTCTTTAACTTCTGACTGACGGCTGTTGTTCTCATTAGTAAGTCGTCTTGGATAAAAGCGTCGGCTAAACGATGAAATGTAACGTAAATGTAAAATAAAGACTCACGCTGGTTATGGATTAATCGTTCCATGTTGGCTTTGGTGCAGTTTGAGTCTCTCAGACTTTCGGTTGTGTCTATCAAGGTTTGTTCTTGAACAGAGAGTTTGCGTCTCAGACAAAGAACTTCCTCCTTCAGCATCTGATTCTAATAATAAATAATAAACACACACACACACACACAAACATACACACCCACACATAATCCCATAGTCACATGGTTAGGGAGGTGTGAGCTGCTACATCAGAAATAATCCATCCATCCATTATCTTCCACTTTATCCTCTATTAGGGTCACGGGGGAGGGGGGAGGGCATCCAGGGGAGAACGTTTCGGGAGCTGGGCACATACACCCAGGACAGGGTGCCAATCTATCACTGTACACACCATCACACACACTCTATATGGGGCAATTTGGAGAATTCAATTCACCTTGATCCATGTTTCTGGACTGTGGGAGTCCACCGCGTGGGTATCCTCCGGGTTCTCCAGTTTCCTCCCACAGTCCAAAAACATGGATCAAGGTCAATTGAGTTCTCCAAATTGCCCTATATAGAGTGTGTGTGTTTGTGTGTGTGTGTGTGTGTGTGTGTGTGTGTGTGTGTGTGTGTGTGTGTGTGTGTGTGTGTGTGTGAGTGTGTGTACAGTGATAGATTGCTCCCTGTCCTGGGTGTATCTGCCCAGCGTCCGAAACATTCTCCCCTGGATGGGCATGGGGAACCCCCCCCCCCCCCACGACCCTAAAAGAGGATAAAGCAGAAGTTAATGGATGGATGGTTCAAATGCAATTTCCCCCAAAGGTTGCCAGTGTGGGCGTTTGGGCGACGTAAAACCATCCAGTTGGAATATGTGTAATTCACTTTGGACAAAATTTCTGCAAAATAACAATAAATGAATAAAATAAATAAAATAAATGAGCTGGACAATAATATCATTCAGTCATTCCATTGGGTGACTGCTGCATGGGTGATTATTATTCATCTGGCAACAGGTCATTAAACCCGAACTGATGCAGTGAGAAGCTTCTCATTTGTTCAATGTTAACCATGTTGAAGGACACGTCATGTGATCCGTTTAGAGAGGGTTTAGATCGGTCACCTCAGGACAGGAAGACGTCTCCCTCCAGAACATCCTGAGAATGGAAGCCATCTTCTCCAGGATCAGTTTGAAGGCTGCGGTGGTGCTCAGGCACGTTCTCATACAATCCTGAGGAGAACAGAACACCGGGTCTGGGGTTACGTTTAAGTAATCGTGACTATAGAACGTTATCACAACGCAACTTTACATTCACGAGTCACTGTATAAGCCATGCGGCACGGTGGCTTAGTGTTTGGCATGTTCTCCTCTTAGCGCTGGGGACTTCCGGTTCAAATCCCCATCTGGGTGGAGTTTCCATGTTCTCCCCGTGTCCGCGTGGGTTTCCTCCGGGTTCTCTCGTTTCCTCCCACAGTCCAAAAACATGGATCAAGTCAACTGAATACTCCAAATTGCCCCATATAGAGTGTGTGTGTGTGTGTGTATGTCCAGTGATAGATTGGCGAAACGTTCTCCCCTGGATGGACATGGGGAACACCCCACTCCCCCCTCCGCGACCCTAATAGAGGATTAAGCGGAAGATAATGGATGTATGAATGTATAAGCCATTTTTTGGGGGGAAACCTTGTGAGGACCGAGGCTGAGTGGGTGACTCATCCTTCATGAGCGGCGGGGGGGAAGGGGGGGGACCTTCACCAGCCTATACAGTTGCCACAAGACTAAGTTTTAAATTCATGCTGGTTTCCATCCACGGTCAAAAAAACATGGATTTAAGTGAGGAGGAGGCTCAGTGGGGGACTCCTCCTCCTTGAGCGGGGGGGGGGGGGGCAGCATCAACAGTGAAGGACAGCCATGCACAGATTGTGTGGTGATCATGTGACCCGTATTTAACAAGCGAAAAAGTCCATTGAGGGCGTCCTGCACCGCCGGTCCAATAGAATAATAAAGGAATCTGCTCGGTTCTGACTCTCCGTGGTTTGGATGGGATGCATTGGGATGCGGATCATTAAATTCCGAACCCACCTGAAACATGTGGAACTCGATCCCGGAATGCAGCGTAGCTTCCATCCTACAGACGAGGTCCTCCCCGTCCAGGACCGTCTGCTTCAACACGCTGTAGTCTTCCCAGCGGCCCGTCACATGACCTCTCGTTATGTTCTCTAACGAGCCGTTAGGGGCGTCAGCGTCTCGACAGCAAGGTCCTGCGAAGACTGTAATTATAATAAATCTTATTATTAACATTTAATTTTGTTTAAACCAAAACACACCCTCCATGAACTCTTTAAAATTCATTCATTCATCCATTATCTTCTGCTTTATCCTCTATTAGGGTCAGGACACCAATCTATCACTGTACACACACACACTCTATATGGGGCAATTTAAAGCTTCAATTGACCTTGAAACCATGTTTTTGGACTGTGGGAGGAAACCGGAGAACCCGAAGGAAACCCACATGGACACGGGGAGAACATGCAAACTCCACCCATGTGGTAATTCGAACTGGGAATCCCTAGTGCTGAGAGGAGAACATGCTAAACCACTAAGCCACTGTGATAAGGGCGATTTAAAGCATTCAATTCAACTTGATCCATGTTTTTGGACTGTGGGAGGAAACCGGAGAACCCGAAGGAAACCCACGTGGACACGAGGAGAACATGCCAACTCCACCTAGATTGGGATTCGAACCTGGATTCCCAATGCTGAGAGGAGAACATGTTAAACACTATGCTGCCCTCCCACGCTCTGTGCGATTAGATCTTGGTTTAGAGGGAGCTTTAAGCTTAACCAGCCGATTGTGAGCGTTCACACAGATAAATTTTTTTTAGCTTTGGCGCCCCCCTGTGGTCTAGGTCGGTGCCTGTTCCAGTTTGTTCAGTCTCGGTATGTCAGCCCTGTGAGTTCTGAATTTTGAAGATTTTTTTGGAGAAATTTGGCATGTTCTCCTTTCTGAACTAGGGATTCCAGGTTCAAATCACAATCTGGGTGGAGTCTCCATGTTCTCCCCGTGTACGCTCTTCAGTTTCCGCCGGGTTCTCCGGTTTCCTCCCACAGTCCAAAAACATGGATTCAAGGTGAATTGAATTCTCCAAATTTCCCCATATGTGTGTGTGTGTGTGTGTGAGTGTGTGTACAGTGATAGATTGGTGTCCTGTCCTGGGTGTATCTGCCCAGCGTCCGAAACATTCTCCCCTGGATAGACATTTGGAAACCCCCCCCCCCCCCCATGACCCTAATAGAGGATAAAGCGGAAGATAATGGATGGATCATCAGTAATTCTGTGCTGAGGTAGGGAATCGATTGCGCAATCAACTCGAATCGACTCTGAATAAAATTGAATCCTCTGGATTATTATCAGTCTTCATGTTAATGCGATGTTATTAATGAGTTTGTGTTCAGACTCTTCTGTCACTTTTCTTTTTGGCCCTAAACTCGGTTTTAATCAGGAACCTGAGGAACCTGGAAAGAATCCAAACTGCTATTGATTTTAATAAATATTGTCTCATTTTAGGGCAACCTGTCACCATAATCACCTGGATCACAGTGGACGCGACTCGTTATGGTTCCGTCAACAGACACCGACGTAGCGGAACGTGAGAATCCGGGGTCTCGAACCGGAGGAGAGTGGGACAGATCTGAAATACAACGATGTAATACGTAACCAAATTTAAAGATCACAAAAACATACACAACGTGGATAAAAAGTACCCTCCCAAAAACCCCACCCCTATTGTGAAGCATGGGGGTGGAGGCATCATGCTTTGGAGATGTTTCTGCACATGGGACAGGACGACTGCACCGTAATGAGAAGAGGACGTGACAACATGACAATGACCCGAAGATCACAGCCAGGATGACCAGGGAGTGGCTCCTCCCACAGTCCAAAAACATGGATCAAGTTCAATTGAGTTCTCCAAATTGCCCCATATAGAGTGTGTGTGTTAGTGAGTGTGTGTACAGTGATAGATTGGCGCCCTGTCCTGGGTCTATCTGCCCAGCGCCCGAGACGTTCTCCCCTGGATGGACATGGGGAACCCCCCCCACGACCCTAATAGAGGATTAAATGGGAGATAATGGATGGATGTATATATTTTCTGGAACAGGGTGGCACAGTGGCTTAGTGTTTGGCATGTTCTCCTCTCAGCACTAGGGTTTCCCGGTTTGAATCCCAATCTGGGTTGAGTTTCCATGTTCTCCCTGTGTCCGCATGGGTTTCCTCCGGGTTCTCCGGTTTCCTCCCACAGTCCAAAAACATGGCTTCAAGGTCAATTGAACTCTCTAAATTGCCCCATTTAGAGAGTGTGTGTGTGTGTGTGTGTGTGTGTGAGTGAGAGTGATAGATTGCCCCCCTGTCCTGGGTGTATCTGCCAGGCGCCCGAAACGTTCTGCCCTGGATGGGCGACCCTAGTAGACTAAATAGGAGATAACTGACAGATTTATATATATATTCAGGAACAGTGTGTAAAAACCTGTGATCTCACTCTTGGCACTAAAGGTGAAGGTTCTCTGACGTTCTTGCAGTCTGCTCTGCAGTTTGTTCACCAGCTGAGTGTTCTCCTTCAGCTGCTGCTGGAGAACATCCACCTCGTGCTGAAGCCTGAATAAAAACATCATCACAGCTTTCAGATTTAATGAGTTAGCTTCGTTTACTCTTAATTTCTTTACGTATTAATGTTTTTTTCTTAGATACGTCCTCAAGCACAATCACATAATCAAATATTCTTATAAAATTATGTATGAAACGTTCGAACATAAAAAACATACGTATGAAACGCATGATAAATAAAAGGGATTTATATAAACAATTTTTTAAAAATAATATATATATATATAATATATAAAATAACTTTAATTAAGATGAATCCAATAAGACTTTTTTTGTATATTTTCAGTTTAAAACATTCATTTATTATCTTCCGCTTTATCCTAGCCGTGAGGTGGGGGGGGGGTCCCCATGCCCATCCATTGGTCACTGGGCAGATACACCCAGGACAGGACACCAATCTATGACTGTACACACACCCACTCAAACACACACTCTATATGGGGCAATTTGGAGAATTTAATTGACCTTAATGTATGTTTTTGGAAACCGGAAACCCGGAGAAAACCCACACGGACACAGGGAGAACATGCAAACTTCACCCAGATCGAGATTCGAACCGGGAATCCCCAGTGCTGAGAGGAGAACATGCTAAACATTAAATCACATGACCTGTTTTCAAGCATATGACTGAATTAAACTCTGATATGCAGGCTTTGATGAACTTTTGTCCATTATACACTAATTTAGTCCTCTGATGGACTCTTATTTCTTCACACACACACACACACACACACACACACACGCACATGCACACGCACACACACACGCACACACACACACACACACACACACGCTATATGGGGCAATTTGGAGAACTCAATTGACTTGATCCATGTTTTTGGACTGTGGGAGGAAACCGGAGAACCCAGAGGAAACCCACGCGGACACAGGGAGAACATGGAAACTCCACCCAGATGGGGATCTAACCGGGAATCCCTAGCACTGAGAGGAGAACATGCCAAACACTAAGCCACCGAGCCAGGACAAAAATTAATTAACATTAATAGGGCGGCACAGTGGCATAGCGGTTGGCATGTTCTCCTCTCAGCACTGGGGATCCAGGTTTAAATCCCAATCTGAGTAAAGTCCGCATGGGTTTCCCCTAAATTCAAGTTCAGTCGAATGCACTAAATTGCCCCCATGTTGTGTGTGTTTGTGTTCGTGTGTCCTGTCCTGGGTGTATCTGCCCAGCGCACAAAACGTTCTCCCCTGGATGGGCATTGGGAACCCCCCCACCCCCCTCACCCCCCGACCCTAGTAGAGGACAATGGATGGATGAATAATATTATGTAAAGGTAATGAAAGTGAATGGGGCAATCTCTGTCTCTTAGGAAGCTGACAGGTGGCTGCAGCGGCGCTCTCTCGGACCTGTTGGCATGTTCCTGGTGGATCTGTTTGTTGTGTCTCAGCAGTTGGCTCTCCTGCGTCGCCTCTCTCAGCTTCACCTTTAACTCTCTGAACTGTTCCTTCCAGGTCTCGGCCTCCAGCTCCGTCTGCTTTAACTGACGGCACCGCAGAAGAACCGTCCTCTGCAAAACGTCCACCTCTTTCAGATGACACGGTTAAATCAGGACTCATTAGTCTCCCACACACAGATACACCTTTAATTGTTTTAATTCCTCAGCCGTGTCTTAATGAGGTGTTACCTCTGCTGGCCTCCTGAAACCGCGTCTGCAGTCCAACCCTCTCGTCCTTTAAACCTTTAATCTCTGCGGACAGCTGACTGACAGTGTGCAGGAGCTCGGCATTGAGCGCCGAGCTTACGGGAGATCCTGTTACCATATTAAAGGTAAAAAAAAAGGGTTAAAGACGGGGGGACAAACTCAAAACCCACTTTAGGACGCGGGCCGAACAGGAGCAACATTATTCAACACTTTTGGCCACGGTGGCTTAGTGGTTTAGCATGTTCTCCTCTCAGCGCTGGGGATTCCCGGTTCGAATCCCAATCTGGGTGGAGTTTCCATGTACTCCCCGTGTCCGCGTGGGTTTCCTCCGGGTTCTCCGGTTTCCTCCCACAGTCCAAAAACCTGGACCAAGGTCAATTGAAAGCTTTAAATTGCCCCATATAGAGTGTGTGTGTGAGTGACACCCCCCCCCCCCGACCCTAGTAGAGGATTAAGTGGAAGATAATGAATGGATATAAAAAGAAAACCTGCTCTTATCTCAATATTCATTCATCCATTATCTTCCGCTTTATCCTTCACTAGAGTCTCCCGGGGGGGTGGGGGTGGTGGGTTTTCCATGCCCATGCAGGGGGAGAACGTTTCGGGAGCTGGGCAGATACACCCAGGACAGGATGCCAATCTATCACTGTACACACACTCACTCACACACACACACACTCTATATGGGGCAATTTAGAGAACTCAATTGACCTTGAATCCATGTTTTTGGACTGTGGGAGGAAACCGGAGAACCCGGAGGAAACCCAGGCGGACACGGGGAGGACATGCAAACTCCACCCAGATTGAGATTCGAACCTGGATCCCCAGTGCTGAGAGGAGAACATGCTAATCCCAAGGCCAACGTGCCGCCCTCATCTCAATATATTCTGCTTAATCCAAAATGACATTTGCCAAAATTCATCTAAAGTATGTGACCCACCCGTCTTATTATCCATGAAGCCCAGTCTCTCCTCCAGCTTCCACCTCAGACGATCGTTGGCATGAACAGACTCGGCTAAAGACCGACAGAGACCTCGAACCTCCCGCAGATGTTCCGTCATCAAATCGTCTCCTACAATCAAACATCAAAATAAAAACCAGCTGATTGAAAATATATCAGAGATACATCCATCCATCCATTATCTTTCGCTTTATCCTCTAGAGGGGAACATACCAACCACTAAGTCACCGTGCCGTCCTTGAATAGAACCATCCATCCATTATCTTCCGCTTTATCCTCTATTAGGGTCACGGTGGGGTTCCCCATGCCCATCCAGGGGAGAAAGTTTCGGGCGCTGGGCAGATACACCCAGGACAGGACACCAAATCTATCACTGTACACACACACACTCACTCACACACACAGTCTATATGGGGCAATTTGGAAAATTCAGTTCACCTTGATCCATATTTTTGGACTGTGGGAGGAAACCGGAGAACCTGGAGGAAACCCACGCAGACACGGGGAGAACATGCAAACTCCACCCAGATAGGAATTCAAACCGAGAATCCCTAGAGCTGAGAGGAGAACATGCCAACAACTAAGCCACCGTGACGCCTCATGTAAACAGGAGAACATTGCTAACCAATAAGAGTTGGGGGGGGTTCCCCATGCCCATCCAGGGGAGAACGTTTTGGGTGCTGGGCAGATACACCCAGGACAGGACACCAATCTATCACTGTACACCAGGGGTGCTCAATACATCGATCACGAAGGGGTGTCAGGTTGGAGGTTTATCACGTATCAGCGCTTTTTTTACAGCACAGTATCTGAAGCACTTACACACACACACACACACACACACACACACACACACACACACATTCACACACAATGTGATTCATTCTAAATCATGATCTCTTGCAAGCGAGCGATCAGTCTGCCCCCCCGCCCCCCCCCGGGTACACACAATCACACACACACACACACACACACTCTATATGGAACAATTTGAAGA
>JAFMOD010000913.1:174663-185934 GCA_019802435.1 Corydoras maculifer
GAACCGGGAATCCCTAGTGCTGAGAGGCGAACGTGCTAACCACTAAGCCACCGTGCCGCCTATATATATATATATATATATATATATATATATATATATATATATGGGGAACCTGGATGGGAGGGGTTCTCCATGCCTATCCAGGGGAGAATGTTTCGGGCGCTGGGCAGATACACCCAGAACAGGACACCAGTCTATCACTTTACACACACACACACACACACTTACTATATGGGGCAATTTGGATAACTCGATTGACTTGATCCATGTTTTTGGACTGTGGGAGGAAACCGGAGAACCCAGAGGAAACCCACGTGGACACGGGGAGAACATGGAAACTCCACCCAGATTGGGATTCGAACCGGGAATCCCTAGTGCTGAGAGGAGAATATGCTAAACCACTAATCCACCGAAAAGCAATAAGCCAGAACAATAAGCCAGAGATGCGGCATGGTGGCTTAGTGTTTGGCATGTTCTCCTCTCAGCACTAGGGATTCCCGGTTCGAATCCCCATCTGGGTGGAGTTTTCATGTCCTCCCCGTGTACGCATGGGTTTCCTCCGGGTTCTCCGGTTTCCTCCCACAGTCCAAAAACATGGATCAAGGGCAATTGAATTCTCCAAATTGCCCCATATAGAGTGTGTGTGTGAGTGATTGTGTGTACAGTGATAGATTGGTGTCCTGTCCTGGGTGTATCTGCCCAGAGCCGAAACGTTCTCCCCTGGATGGGCATGGGGAACCCCCCACCGCGACCCTAATAGAGGATAAAGCTGAAGATAATGGATGGATGAGCCGTGAATTTAATTCATAAAGTACAGAAATTGCTTTAAGGTGAAACGTGTTCCGTGCGCCACAGTTTCATTTCATTTTGATGGACCACGTAATGCAAATGACAAAAAGTCTCCGTGAAACCCTGAAAACCTTCTACGTAAAGGTTTGTCTGACGATTTGACCTCTTTGAAAATGACCGTAATATTCATAGCACTGTGGCCACGACGATTACTGGACGGAACCTGGAGTTCTATTGGACCGGCGGTCCTGCAGGACGCCCTCGATGGACTTATATAGCTCTCAATTGTTAAATACGGGTCACATGATCACCACACCACATGGCTGTCCTACACTGTTGATGCTCAAGGAGGACGAGTCCCCCACTGAGCCTCGGTCCTCAAAAGGTTTCCTCCTTAAAATATGAACAGAACAGGGAGTTTTGTCTTGCCACTGTCTCTTGGTCTTGCTCTTTGGGGGTTTAAAGGTTTATAACTCTGTAAAAAACACAATATAAATAAATTACTTAATACAACAGTATGGGAGACATTGTCTTATCGTCCCATACTGCGGGGCAATAGGGCAATTCCTTCCACAGTCCAAAAAACATGGATCAATTGAATCAATCTTTCCAGTGGTCTTTGCTCGAATTTCTACCTGGCTACATGTTCTTGAATGTCCCTTGCAGTTTTACGGGAGACCTATGGTTAGGGTTATATAAATATAGATTGGGTCAGTTGCTCATTCAATGATCATTGGAAAAAATGTAAGAGGTCAATAATCCATAGCAAGGCGGATACAAACAAACCCATTCACACCTATGGGGCATTTTGACATCTCTTAGCATCCCATCGATGGATTCTGGACACTGGGATTAAAAGACAACTAACAGTTCGAGGACAGTTTATAACCACTCGTATCGGCGCAACACACACTAACACTAAAGTTATAGATGCTACAGAGACACGCTATACGTACAGAACACCCCAGCAAACCTTCCATGGTTCTTACTTCTCTATTTGCCCCTCCAGGGCCGCCCGTTCTTCGTCCTTCTGCTTTCTCAGCAGGGACAACTCTCGGTCCCGGACATGGTTCTCCCACACGGAGAACGAGAACAGGGAGTTGCGGTACACTGGGCTGCTCCTAGACAGCGACGTCCTCCAGAGAGGAACCATGGCGCGTCTGCCCATGTGTTTGACGGCCTTCTCCTCTTGATGACCTCTTGTGGTCCTCAGTGGACTCCACCGTTAGATCTTGATGACGACCGGAGAACAGTGGGGTCTTGGTTCCTGATCTTTTAATAACGAAAGAATCTTTTAAAGACCGGTTCTCTTCATTCGTCCGTTCCCCGTCGTCCACTCAACAGTCCGGAGGAGCCACTGGTTCCCTCCCGGTAATCCAGCAGGAGCTTTAGCCGTCTCCAGATTAAGCCAGCCGATGATCCGTTGACGTGTATGTGAGCACAGTGTCCAGGACCTCGGACCACTGAGAGAGATTTCCAAGAAATCACTGAGGTTTGTCTGGAGGAAGACTGCGCTACGAGAACGATCTCCAACGTCGGGAACTCCCTGCTTCCTCTACGAGTCTCAGAAACGTCGTCCATCATCGGGGTTCCAATCAAAAACGCCGCGTTCCGGCTAATGAGCTCGACAAACAACCATGGAGGTTTGTTTACGGTTCAGTGCACGGCACTCCTGTTTTTCATTTGATTTATTCTTTATTCATTAAAATAATAATGTCATTCTTTTCTTTATCTTTCTTTCCTTTTTTTCCATTATTATTTTTTCTCTATATTAATTTTTAATGAGTTTTTTTTGTTTAAGTGTCCGTGTATATGGGGCGGCACGGTGGCTTAGTGTTTAGCATGTTCGCCTCTCAGCACTAGGGATTCCCGGTTCGAATCCCCATCTGGGTTGAGTTTCCATGTTCTCCCCGTGTCCGCGTGGGTTTCCTCCGGGTTCTCCGGTTTCCTCCCACAGTCCAAAAACATGGATCAAGTTAATTGAGTTCTCCAAAATTGCCCCATATAGAGTGTGTTTGAGTGAGTGAGTGTGTGCCCAGCGATGGATTGGCGCCCTGTCCTGGGTCTATCTGCCCAGCGCCCGAAACGTTCTCCCCTGGATGGCCATGAGATAATGGATGAATGAATGAATGAATGAATAATCATCTCTTTCCTTTCTTCATCTTTCTTTATTGTTTTTTTAAAAACATATTAAAATTTTTAATTATTTTTTTTATTTTATTTAAGTGTCTACGTGTATATATAATTACATGTTTAAGATAAATGAAAACGCTAAGTTGTATTTTTATAGTTGTTGGTATTTGTACTGTATCTTTTTCACAATCAAAATATATTATAAAAAAAAAAAAGAAAACCAACTCAATCACCACCCCGGGGTGACTGCGTCCGCCGGCTGATGTGAGGAAGACATTTGGGACGCGGCGGTTTGTCCAACACACAGGAAACAGGATGCGCCTGATCGGCTATCTGCAGATTCATCTATAAACATCGTGTTTTTAAAAAGCCTCAACGCTCCGAGAAAGTTCTTTTCCGATGAAGGTCATGGCCATCGCCATGACATTAGCACTTTTTATCACCATCGACCATTTTATAACATCGCTGAATAAAGGGACGAGCTAAATGCAGAGTTATGTTATTTTTATATAGTTTTTTATTGTGTAATATTTTTATATAGCCATTAAAAGCTCTTTTTCCCATCTGTTGTCTCTTTATGGCTCTCATCGTCCCTGCCTTTAACTCTCTCTGACCTACTTTAGCACATGGGGCTTGATAAGCTCAGATGATTAGAGCTTAAGTCCATTCTGAGGTTTAAAGGTTTAATGTGAACTCGAGGGCAACCATGTGACCCATCATTCCGGGAAGAAGCATTTGTCTTTTCCTCTATCACTCTATACATCCATTATCTTCTGCTTTATCCTCTATTAGGGTCTTGGTGGTGGCAGGGGTACCCCATGCCCATCCAGGGGAGAACGTTTCGGGTGCTCGGAAGATACACCCAGGACAGGAAACCAATCTATTTATGGACACTCACTCACTCACACAGACACACTCTATATGGGGCAATTTGGAGAATTCACTTGACCTCGAATCCATGTTTTAGGACTGTGGGAGGAAACCGGAAAACACGGAGGAACATGAGGAAGACATGGAAACTCCACCCAGATTGTGATGCGAACCAGGAATCTCTAGCGCTGAGAGGAGAACATGCTCAACCACTAAGCCGCCCTCCTGTTAATCATCCATTCATCCATTATCTTCCACTTTATCCTCTATTAGGGTCGAGGGTCGCGGTGGGGTTCCCCATGCCCATCCGGGCGCTGGGCAGATAGACCCAGGACAGGGCACAAATCTATCACTGTACACACACTCACACAGACACACTCTATATGGGGCAATTTGGAGAACTCAATTCACCTTGATCCATGTTTTTGGACTGTGGTAGGAAACCGGAGAACCCGGAGGAAACCCACGCGGACACGGGGAGAACATGCAAACCACACCCAGATTCGGATTCGAACCAGGAAACCCTAGTGCTGATCGGAGAACATGCTAAACCACTAAGTCACCATGATGTCTTATCTATAATCCATCCATCCATTATCTTCCACTTTATCCTATATTAGGGTTGCGGGGGGGTTCCCCCCGCCCATCCAGGGGAGAACGTTTCGGGCGCTGGGCAGATTCACCCAGGACAGGGGGGGCAATCTATCACTGTACACACACACACACACTCTATATGAGGCAATTTGGAGAATTCAATTGACCTTGATCCATGTTTTTGGACTGTGGGAGGAAACTGGAGAACCCGGAGGAAACCCACGCGGACACGGGGAGAACATGGAAACAAGGATGATGGATGGTGTTGTCAACCCGACGCCGTGTGTTGCTGTCGCTCACCCCTCTGAGAGACGGTCATTCCCGTTCTTGTCACCCGGGACTTCAAAGTGATCTCCTGCAATGGTTTTTAACGACATTAAAATGATATTTCAGTCATTAAGAGAGACGTTCTATATATAATGAGTGAATGTGAATTTTGGGGGGGGATGTGGGAAGCACTCACGGTTGCTGAGTTTGGCTCCCACTCTTTGAGCCAGGGCTGACCCCTGGGCCAGCTGCTCCCTGAAGCTCTGGCCCGTGTAGAAGTCCACGTCGTTGGCCCGCAGGAGCTCCTCGAAGGCCTTGGTGGTGTCGCCCATGTGCTGCTTTAGGACCGAACACATGCTCCGGCCTTCGTGCATCTTCTGCCTCAGCTGCGAGAGTTCCCGAGCCTGAGTCTGAATCAGAGAGTCGAACCGACTGCGGGGGGAAGGGGGGCATGCAGCACGTTCTGGTGGTGAGCACCTACAACTTCTACAATTATAACATTTTAACATTCATCCATCATCTTCTGCTTTATCCTCTATTAGGGTCGTGGGGGGGGGTTCCTCATGTCCATCCAGGGGAGAGCGTTTCAGGCACTGGGCAGATTCACCCAGGACAGGGGGGCAATCTATCACTGTACACACACTCACTCACACACACACACTCTATATGGGGCAATTTGAAGACTTCAATTGACTTTATACATGTTTTTGGACTGTGGAAGGAAACCGGAGAACCCGGAGGAAACCCATGCGGACACGAGGAGAACATGCAAACTCCACCCAGATGGGGATTCGAACTGGGAATCCCCAGCGCTGAGAGGAGAACATGCTAACTATTAAACCACTGTGCTGCCCACATGTTTAACAATTTTAAAAAAAATGATTGAAAGAAGGGCGGCATGGTGAGGTAGTGGTTGGCATGTTCTCCTCTCAGCAGTGGGGATCTCCACAGTCCAAAAACATGGATTCAAGGTAAAGTGAATGCTCTAAATTGCCCCATATAGAGTGTGTGTGTGTGAGTGAGTGTCTGCCCAGTGATAGATTGCCCCCCTTGTCCTGGGTGTATCTGCCCAGCACCCGAAACCTTCTCCCCTGGATGGGCATGGGGAACCCTCCCCCCCCCGACCCTAATAGAGGATAAAGCAAAAGATAATGGATGAATGAATGAATGAATGAATAATACAGGGCGGCACGGTGGCTTAGTGGTTTAGCATGTTCTCCTCTCAGCACTAGGGATTCCCGGTTCGAATTCCAATTTGGGCGGAGTTTGCATGTTCTCCCCTTGTCCGTGTGGGTTTCTTCAGGGTTTTCCGGTTTCCTCCCACAGTCCAAAAAACATGGATTCAAGGTGAATTGAATTCTCCAAATTGCCCCATATATATAGTGTGTGTGAGTGAGTGTTTGTTCAGTGATAGATTGGTGTCCTGTCCTGGGTGTATCTGCCCAGCGCCCGAAACTTTCTCTCCTGGATGGACATGGGAAACCCCCCCCACCCTACTGTGACCCTGGATGGATGACCTTACCTTGACCAGCCCCTCCTCTTGTCCTCGTCCTCGGTGTGGTTTAGGG
The DNA here is from genome assembly GCA_019802435.1 of Corydoras maculifer. NCBI lineage: Eukaryota > Metazoa > Chordata > Actinopteri > Siluriformes > Callichthyidae > Corydoras > Corydoras maculifer. The sequence goes on from JAFMOD010000913.1 coordinate 180,885, forward strand.
CCTTTCCCAGTTGTTCTTCAATTGAGGAAACCCGAGTTAAAAGCCCCTGCAGCTGCCTGTCCGCCCGGTCCGCTGTTCTGTCCACGGAGGCTGGTGTGACGTGGTTCTCGCGGTCCTGCAGACGGAAGACCAGCGTTTGGGAGCAGGACAGTTGCGTCTGCAGGTCCTCCACCTGCCGCTGCAGAAGCGCCACCTCCCCGCCGACCCCCCCGACGTCCACCCCCGACCACAGCTGAGAGGGTCCTCGACATGAGAGAGAGGTGCACAGCTCGAGATCGTCGAACTCTAGAACGAGGACATAAGAGAACCGGGGCGTTAAGATCCGGTGGCTTGCTTGTTGGCATGTTCTCCTCTCAGCACTGGGGGATCCAGGTTCGAATCAGGGTCACATGATCACCACAAAATCTGGGCATGGCTGTCCTACACTGTTGATGCTCAAGGAGGACGACCCACCCCCCCACTGAGCCTCTGTCCTCACAAGGTCTCTTCCTTAAAATATCAACATAGCAGAGTTTTGTCTTGCCGCTATCGCTGCCGTGTCCTCCCTGTGTCCGCATGGGTTTCCTCCGGGTTCTCTGGTTTTCTCTCACAGTCCAAGAACACTGATTAAAGGTGAACTGAATGCTCAAAAATGCCCTATATAGTGTATCTGTATCCACTACTAGGGTGGGGCGGGGGGTGTTCCTCATGCCCATCCAGATCCGGGGAAGAACGTTTCAGGCGCTGGGCAGATACACCCAGGACAGGACGTCAATCTATCCCTACACACACTCTATATGGGGCAATTTGGAGCATTCAATTCAACTTAAATCCATGTTTTTTGGACCGTGGATGGAAACCAGCATGAATCCAAAAATCTGTCTTGTGGCAACTGTCTAGGTTGGTGAAGGATTCCGTGCAAATCCAAGGGAGAACGTGTCAGGTGCTTGGCAGATACACCCAGGACAGGACAGCAATCCATGTAGGCACACTCTCTTACACACACTCTATAGGGGCAATTAGGAAGGAGGTAATTTGGAGCGGCCAATTCATCTTGAATCCATGTTTTTGGACTGTGGGAGGAAACCAGAGAACCCAAAGGAAACCCACGCAAACACAGGGAGAACATGCAAACTCCACCCAGATTGGGATTCGAACTTGAATTCCAACGCTGAGAGGAGAACATGCTTAACCACTAATCCACCCAGCTTGTATAACGGTTTAGGGAATTTTTTCTGTGTGACCTGAAGGTCCCCGGTACAATTCCCAGTTCCACCAAGTACCATGACTGAAATGCCCAAACAGCTGACCCCCCGGGCGCCCTGTACAAGACTGCCGACCTCACTCAGTGTGTGTGTGTGTGTGTTTGCGTGTGTGTGTGTGTGTGTGTGTGTGTGTGTGTGTAAGTACAGTAGGATAAATAAATCAGTATTAATAAATATATACTGATTTAAACCAAACGATCTGGAGTGAATGAACCGTGAGACCTGGGCTGCTGGCGTCCTCTCGCTCGGCCTCGTTCTCACTGCGGCCGCATGTCTCGTACCCCAGGTCCTGCAGATCCACCCTCACCAGCTTATTTACCCCATCTGTGGGGAGAGAGATGATCAAAATGGAGATACCTGTACTTCATACAACTGACGATGATGAGGGTACATGATGAGATGATGAGGAGGATGATGAGGATACATGAGATGATGAGGAGCATGATGAGTGTACATGATGATGATGAGGAGGAGGATGAGTGTACATGATGATGAGGAGGAGGATGATGAGGATACATGAGATGATGATGAGCATGATGAGTGTACATGATGATGAGGAGGAGGATGATGAGGATACATGATGATGATGATGATGATGATGAGTGTACATGATGATGATGAGGATGATGAGAATATAAGGATGATGATGAGGATGATGATAAGGATCTAAGGATCTCTAAATCTTGGACGTGTATTAGAGTGGAAATCTCTCACCTTATATATAGACTTTACATTTAAACATTCATTCATTCATTCATTATCTCCCGCTTATCCTCTATTAGGGTCGCGGTGGGGTTCCCCATGCCCATCCAGGGGAGAACGTCTCGGGCGCTGGGCAGATAGACCCAGGACAGGGCGCCAATCCATCGCTGGGCACACACTCACTCACACAGACACACTCTATATGGGGCAATTTGGAGAATTCAATTAACTTGATCAATGTTTTTGGACTGTGGGAGGAAACCGGAGAACCCGGAGGAAACCCACGCAGACACGGGGAGAACATGGAAACTCCACCCAGATGGGGATTCGAACCGGGAATCCCTAGCGCTGAGAGGCGAACGTGCTAACCACTAAGCCACCGTGCCGCCCTACATTTAAACATTTATACAATATAATAATGAAACGTAGAGATAAAAATACAATAACACAAATTATAAAAACATGACACAAAAGACGAGAGAGAGAGAACAATATAAGGTATTATATTTAAAAAAATAAATAAATGTTTTTTTTAAATTTGATGCTTGTATATTGTAAAAAATATAAATTAAAATTATTTATATATATATATATGAGAGAGAGAGAGAGAGAGCTAAAGAAGAGTTTTGTGACAGTGCAATTGTGTTAGAAAGTTGAAGTATAAAATTTCCATGCTTATTTCTTTTTTTTCTTTCGGATGTGTTAAAACATTATATAGCAATTAAATATCATGTATTAATTTATACATTATGTATTAAACACACATATATATTATATACCCACACACAGACACACACATATATAATTTATATTTTTTTGGGGGGAAGAATAAACAATAAGTGGGACTCATTCATGATGTGTTTTTTAAAACTTTTTTGGAGAAATATAAAACTCAAAAGTGGGGCATGCAATAGTGTTTGGCCCCCTTAAATTAATACCATGTAGTGCCACCTTTTGCTGCGATTATAGCTGCAAGTCGCTTGGGGTCTCTATCAGTTTTACACAACGAAACTTGTGTCCCACTTGTTGTTGTTGGGGGCTGAATACTTTTGCAAGACACTATATATATATATGATTATAGGACATGGGGTGTGACATGGGACTTACAGTTGAGATCAGGTGGTAGATTAGTTGTGGTAGTTTGTGCGGCGGTTTTAAAAGCTGTGAGTCTCTCCTGCAGAGCTGCTCTCTCTGGAGGCAATTTTTTAAGATCCAGCTGCAAAAAATAAAATAAAATAAAATAAAATAATAACATTCCAGCTGCTGGGTTAAGAGCACATCTTCAAAAATAAATATATTTGGGTTTTTCCATTTAACGGCGGCACGGTGGCTTAGTGGTTTAGCATGTTCTCCTCTTAGCACTAGGGTTTCCCAGTTCAAATCCCAAACTGGTTGGAGTTTCCATGTTCTCCCCATGTTCGCGTGGGTTTCCTCCGGGTTCCCCAGTTTCCTCCCACAGTCCAAAAACATGGATTCAAGGTGCCTAGCAATTAGATATTTGTTTTTATTATTTCTTAATAAATTAAATTAAAGAATTTGAAGTCTGTGCCCAACACTCTATATGGGGCAATTTAGAGCATTCAATTTTACCTTGAATCCATGTTTTTGGACTGTGGGAGGAAACCGGAGAACCGGAGGAAGCCCATGTGGACACGGGGAGAACATGGAAACTCCACCCAGATTAAGATTTAAACCGGGAATCCCCAGCGCTGAGAGGAGAACATGCCAATCACTAAGCCACCGTCCCACCTTCTAAATGCATATTATTGAAATAATTAATAATTGTAATGATCTTTGATTGGTACTGTGGACATTAATTATAATCTCTAATCAGCATTATGTTAACATGTTAACATAACGTGAACGTGTTGATGCAGCGTGATACCTGTTCATCAGGCAGGTGGCGTGTCGTTACGGATTCTTCCTCCTCGGCGTTGTGTTCTAACGAATATTCCACGTCCTCGTCCTCGCAGGACGTGACGGCTGAAATGAAGGTTGTAGCTCCGTTAGCAAAATATACAGAGAAACTACATATAAGGATTTTATTTATTTAATTATCTTCCCCTTTATCCTCTACTGGGGTCATGGGGAGGGGGGTGGGGTTCCCCATGCCCATCCAGGGAAGAACGTTTCAGGCGCTGGGCAGATACACCCAGGACAGGATACCAATCTATCACTGTACACACACTCTTTACGGGGCAATTTGGAGACTTCAATTGACCTTGAATCCATGTTTTTGGTCTGTCGACGCAAACAAGATGCACCCGGAGGAAACCCACACAGACACGGGGAGAACATGCAAAGTCCAATCCTGGTTCCCTTGGACTGAGAGGAGAGGGTGTGGCTCTGAAATGCTGCTGTTCCAGGGAGCCCCCTCAACTAAGTATCCTGCAGGATCTGCCCCTTTCTAGCTCTGCTGCTCCAGTCAGCGATGCCGGAGTCACATGATGCACTGTGTCAATCAAACTCTGTTTTTTAATTAATTACGGTGCTTTATTAGCTCTCACTAATTTTCTTAGCTTGTTCTCTTTCATGGTTCTGCTGAAGAACTACGGATTCTACGATTACTGGACGGAACCTGGAGTTCTTTGGACCGGCGGTCCTGCAGGACGCCCTCAATGGACTTATATAGTGTTTAATTGTTAAATACGGGTCACATGATCACCACACTATCTGTACATGGCTTAGCCCCCCCACTGAGCCTCGGTCCTCACAAGGTTTCCTCCTTAAAATATCAACATAACAGGGAGTTTTGTCTTGCCGCTGTCTCTTGGTCTTGCTCTTTGGTGGTTTAAAGGTTTAGAACTCTGTAAAGCTGCTTTGCGACGACGCATGATTGTAAAAAACACTATATTTAATAATTTCATTCATTCATTCATTATCTCCCGCTTATCCTCTATTAGGGTCGTGGTGGGGTTCCCCATGCCCATCCAGGGGAGAACGTCTCGGGCGCTGGGCAGATAGACCCAGGACAGGGCGCCAATCCATCGCTGGGCACACACTCACTCACACAGACACACTCTATATGGGGCAATTTTGAAAATTCAATTAACTTGATCCATGTTTTTGGACTGTGGGAGGAAACCGGAGAACCCGGAGGAAAC
>JAFMOD010000913.1:187556-225788 GCA_019802435.1 Corydoras maculifer
CTTATCCTCTATTAGGGTCGTGGTGGGGTTCCCCATGCCCATCCAGGGGAGAACGTCTCGGGCGCTGGGCAGATAGACCCAGGACAGGGCGCCAATCCATCGCTGGGCACACACTCACTCACACAGACACACTCTATATGGGGCAATTTTGAAAATTCAATTAACTTGATCCATGTTTTTGGACTGTGGGAGGAAACCGGAGAACCCGGAGGAAACCCACACAGACACGGGGAGAACATGGAAACTCCACCCAGATGGGGATTTAAGCCAGATGGGGACCAAGCCACCGTGCCGCCGTATTTAATAATTAAATTAATTAAATAAATTACTCATAAGTTATGGCATTTGACGATTATTAACCAGCTAGGATTTTTCTACAACAACGAGAATAATATTATAACCATGTCGTAACCGCTAGCAACCAGTTCATGAAACGGTTGCCATAAATAAATCAGTACAATTTTAAAAACACGAATGTTATGAATTCAGGCTTTCCGCACATCAATCTCTCCTCATTAATTAAATTTATTCATTTCATTTTCGTAAGCATGAGTTGCCTGTACATTCACGCATGTTAATATAAAAACCTACACGTCATCAAACCAACGCATCTTTAACACGACAACAACCATCTGCATTCGTTAATGTTAGTATTAATTAATAAAGGTTTGCAAGTTGACAACATGCTCGATGGTGACCTTTAACGACCTTTATATATATTAAATGCTTTATTTTGTCGATTAGCATGACATTCATCATACTTACTCTTTGGGAGCCTGAGGAGGTTTATATACTCTTTACAAAGCACCAAAACACAGTTCAGGATGTTTGGTCACCTCTAAAAGTTTTAAGCTTGCCTCGGCCGGTGATTGCTGACCATGACAGCGTTATGTGTGTGCAGGGGAAACATATGTTGAGGTCCATGTGACAGTATTTTTATTTGGTATTTCTTTCTTTTAGTTAAAATAATCTTTTATTTTCCCCAAAAAAACAATTAGCTTACTATCCCACCAAATACAATCCCAATTACACCATTGGTAGATAATGTCATTCCAAGCCCGGCCTGAGAGGGGGCTAGTGAGTCCATCCATCCGTCCATCATTTTTCGTTTCATCCTCTACTACAGCTGCGTGGGAAAGGGGGGGGGGGCATCGGGGGGTTTCCCATGCCCATCCAGGGGAGAGTGTGTCGTACGATTATAAAAAATACTTCGACTCCCAATCTGGGTGGAGTTTCCATGTTCCTTGTCAGCATAGGTCTCCTCCGGGTTCTCCGGTTTCCTCCCACAGTCCAAAAACATGGATTCAAGGTAAAACGAATGCTTCAAATTGCCCCAAATAGAGTGTGTGCGAGTATCCAGTAATAGATTGTCCCCCTGTCCTGGGTATATCTGCCCAGCGCCCGAAACGTTCTCCCCTGGATGGGCATGGGGAACCCCCCCCCCCCCCAAACCGTCCTGCCAATTCATTCACTCAAAAATATGTCGCGATCACAACATAACACAATTTGTAATCTCGTGATAATGACTTTAGAAAATAATTAAAGACATTATAGCATGGTCTGTAAAGTCCTCTCTGGGCTTCCGTAGCTTTATAACGTTTGTATAAATATAATGACTGTTGATTATTACAGCAGACTGTACTGTCTCATAATTGACATTTAATAAATAAAATTAAAGGAAGACACATACATTACAATTATGTCTTTAGTGTTAATTACAAAATCCAACAATTAAAGTTGTCCTCGTGCGTGAAGCATGCAAAACATCAAACGTTCTCTCTGTATCTCAGAATTATGCATTCCTATGCAAATCACTTTACTAATCACATTAACATCACTAATTAATTCATCCATCCACTATCCTCCGCTTTATACTCTACTAGGGTGGCAGGGGTGGGTGGGGGGGTTCCCCATGCCCATCCAGGGGAGAACGTTTCGGGCGCTGGGCAGATACACCCAGGACAGGGTGCCAATCTATCACTGTACACTCACTTACACACACACTCTATATGGGGCAATTTGGAGACTTCAATTGACTTTGAATCCATGTTTTTTGGACTGTGGGAGGAAACCGGAGAACCCGGAGGAAACCCACGCGGACATGGGGAAAACATGCAAACTCCACCCAGATTGGGATTCGAACCAGGAATCCCTAGCGCCAAGAGGAGAACATGCTAAACCACTAAGCCACTGAGTTGAACTTGAATAGAACAACCTATCCATCTATCCATTATCTTCTGCTTTATCCTCTATTAGGGTCGCGGGGGGGGGGGGGCCTTCCAGGGGAGAACATTTCGGGCGTTGGGCAGATACACCCAGGACAGGGGGGCAATCTATCACTGTACACACACTCACTCACACACACACTCTATATGGGGCAATTTGAAGAACTCAATTGAAAGTTCATGAGGGCCCGGTAAGGGGAACCAGCCCCTAATTAAATGGCCCCTAATTAAAGAGCACAGACTGTTTAGTCCACCAGAAATCGGTGCCTATCCCGTCTCTGCTTGCTTTTAGACTCTGCATTATTTATTCAACCGTGGGTGAACTAAAACCATAGTTCACAATTTTTTTAATTGATTTTTTAACAATATTAAACAGCTTTAAACAACCCCCTGCTAACTAAGCATCTGTGGTGGCCACACGGTAGTCTTCAAACATACTGACCACATTAAGAACACACAGAAAACAATAAATAACATACAGGACGGCTCACCCAACATCAGTGTCTGACCTCAAAGCCTTCAGTGTAATGTTTCCAGAACGTCATAATAAATATTAAATATTCAATATGAAATATTTACATTTAGCAGATGCTTTAATCCAACCAACTTACAAGCTAAGCATAGAGTTAATCACAGCGCCCCCTGGAGCAATGAGGGTTAAGGGTCTTGCTCAAGGACCCACACTGGTAACTTCAGTGGACCTGGGATTTGAACTCCCAACCTTTAGATTGACACCCCAACCACTGAGCTACCACTCTCTTATTATTAATATATAATATAAAACATATAATATCAAATGTCCACAAACTTTCGGCTCCATGCAGGTTAGTAATGCACTCCTTGCACCTTGTGGTTGTTTTATTTTGAGTTTTTTGCTTTTTTTTCAGCATTAAATTCACATTCAGCCCTTCATTACAGACGTCTGTCCTCATGCCCACCTTCATTTTCACTCTGAGACACGGCAACCTGTCCCACGTCCACCAACGGAGCGCACTCCATAAAGACCTGTTACAGCAAGAGAAATATACATATATACACATACACATTTATATTAATATTAATAATCATTTTAATATGTTTAATCTACTATTCATTTGATTTAGAGCCTATAAAGTGTTCACTAGGGCAGCATGGTGGATGTTTAGCATGTTCTCCTCTCAGCGCTGGGGATTCCTGGTTTGAATCCTAATCGGGGTGGAGATTGCATCTTCTCCCCGTGTCCGCGTGGGTTTCCTCCGGGTTCTCCGGTTTCCTTCCACAATCCAAAATCATGGATTTGAAGTTAATTGAATGCTACAAATTGCCCAATATAGAGTGTTTGGGGCGGCACAGTGCCTTAGTGGTTGGCATGTTCTCCTCTCAGTACTGGGGATTCCCGGTTCGAATCCCAATCATGGTGGAGTTTGCACATTCCCCCCGTGTCCACCCACGACCCTTGTAGAGGATAATGTGGAAGATAATGGATGGGTGAATGCATGAGATACAGTGGCATAATGGCTAAGTGGTTTAGCAAGTTCTCCTCCTCTCAGATCAGATTCCCGGTTCGAATCCCAATCATGGTGGAGTTTGCATGTTCTCCCTGTGTCTGCATGGGTTTCCTCTGGGTTCTCCGGTTTCCTCCCACAGTCCAAAAACATGGATCAAGTCAATTGAATTCTCCAAATTGCCCCACATAGAGTGAGTGGTGTATGAGTGAGTGTGTGTACAGTGATAGATTGGTGTCCTGTCCTGGGTGTATCTGCCCAGCACCCGAAACGTTCTCCCTGGATGGGGATAACACTGGACACACACACACACACACACACACACACACTCTATATGGGGCAATTAAGAGAATTCAATTTACCTTGGATCCATGTTTTTGCACTATGGATGAAAAATGGAGGAAACCCAAAGGGACCCAGTTCAGGATTCGAACCTGGATCCCCAGCGCTAAGGAGAACATGCCAACACTTACACCACCGTGCCACCCACAGAGCGATTTCCTATCTAATTTATATAATTATTATACTAATTACAATTTTAGGTTTAATTTCATTTAATTTCTTAAGCTCTCAAAGGACACAGTCACAAAACTAGGGAGAACATACAAATTCCACACAGAGGGGGTCTTTCCCGCTGTAAGGTGTGCCAGTTAACCATTTCTTCACTGTGCTGCGTCTTCTGTGTTTTAATGAGCTCCTAATTAAACGTCTTGATGTAAATAACGCTACCTTGCGCGTTGGGGACACCGGGGTCTGAGGACTTTGTGGACGCGAGACGAAGTGCTCCCTCTTTTTGGAACCCTGCAGCTGAGCTTTGTTCTCGCAGGGCTGAGGGGCAGCCTCGGAACTGTCCTGCGTCCCGCGTCCTGCCGTCACCTCTCGCCGGTGCATCCGCCGGAGACGGGACGCCTGCTCGGCCACGATCTGCCCTGCACGTTCTGCAGAATCCTGCAGGGTAAAATAAATAACCTGTTTATTAATTACATTTACATTTAAACATTTAGCAGACGCCTTAATTAAAAATGTTAATTGATTTGTTATCATTATTGTAAATATTACATCCATTCGTTATCTTCCACTTTATCCTCTATAAGGGTCGTGGGGGGGGGGGGGTCCTCATGCCCATCCAGGGGAGAACGTTTTGGTCGCTGGGCAGATACACCCAGGACAGGGGGCAATCCATCACTGTACACACACTCACTCACACACACACTCTATATGGGGCAATTTGGAGAATCCAATTTACCTTAAATCCGTGTTTTTGGGCTGTGGGAGGAAACCGGAGAACCCGGATGCAACCCACAAGGACACGGGGAGAACATGGAAGCTCCACCCAGATTGGGATTCGAACCGGAAATCCCTAGCGCTGAGAGGAGAACATGCTAAACCACTAAGCCACCGTGCCACCCTATATATTATTATATTATTATTATATATTATATATATTATACATTAATATTATTATTTTTATATTTAGTGTTTGTGATAGAGATGTGTTCTGAGTTGTTTCTTAAAGACGTTCAGTGACTCAGCGCTTTACAGACAGAGTTGGGAGGATGGTTCCACCATCGATCAGTGGAGAACCATACGGAGTGAGGGTCAGCACCACAGTGAGGTTGCCCCACCGGGCGACATTCATCACTAAAGCTCTATGCTCTATGGAGGTTCACGCTTAGAAAACTGTAAAGCTGAGACGATGTACTATAACTTTAGCGTTGTACCATCATGCAGCAGTGTGAGGTCATAATGAGGTTGTAATGAGGTCGTAATGAGGTTATAATGAGGTCGTAATGAGGTTGTAATGAGGTTGTAATAAGGTTATAATGAGGTGGTAATGAGGTGGTAATGAGGTCATAATGAGGTGGTAATGAGGTCATTATGAGGTCGTAATGAGGTTGTAATGAGGTTGTAATTAGGTCGTAATGAGGTCACAATGAGGTCATAATGAGGTTGTAATGAGGTCATAATGAGGTTGTAATGAGGTCATTATGAGGTTATAATGAGGTCATAATGAGGTTATGAGATCATAATGAGGTCATAATGAGGTCGTAATGGGGTTATAATGAGGTCATAATAAGGTCATAATGAGGTCGTAATGAGGTCATAATGAGGTCGTAATGAGGTTGTAATGAGGTCATAATAAAGTTGTAATGAGGTCATAATGGAGCTGATGACATCACACAGGTAGCTGAAAATGCCTCACCTTGATGTACTGCTGGTTGGTGCTGATGATCTTGAGCAGATCCTGGACGTGCAGCTCATGCTCCTGCGTCTGTCGTGTCTGCGCAGATAGCAGGTCCTGGATCAGTCTGTCTTTCAGATAAAGCTGAGACCTCAGTTCCTCTGCGACCTCCCCCGAGCCGAGCGCCACGTCTCTGAGCAGCAACGAGGTCAATTCCTACAGAGGGACAGAAGGTCCGAACGAGGGACATGCTCATGATTTAGAACAGGGTTCTCAACTGAGCTCAGCGCGGAACACGCGGTTCCTCACAATGTTCTCACTCGTTTTTACAGAATTCCAAAATTCTATTTTAAAATGGAATTCAATGCAAAGGCAGAATATTAAGAAACTAAAAGAATATTAATTAAATAAAATCCTCATTTGAAATACATGTGCGTCTCGCCGTCTCGCCCCGAACATCACACATTTAAAGAGAAGGGGAACCGGACGGCGGTTACCACGGCAACGAGAAAGCAACACACTTCTGATGAATTATCCATCCATTATCTTCTGCTTTATCCTCTATTAGGGTCACGGGGAGGGGGCACTGGGCAGATACACTTAGGGCAGGACACCAATCCATCGCTGGGCACACACTCACACTTTATTTCAGAAGAAAAATATATATTTTTTTGTAATTTTCACAAATTAAGAAAAGATTCTATTTTTAGAATCTGAATCAGAATTCAGGATTTTTTCCCGCAGTCCAAAAAGATGGATAAAGGTCAATTGAATTCTCCAAATTGCCCCACATAGAATGTGTTTCGGGCGCTGGGCAGATACACCCAGGACAGGACACCAATCTATCACTGTACTCACACTCACACACACTCTATATGGGGCAATTTGGTGCATTCAATTCACCTTAAATTCATGTTTTTTGGACTGTGGGAGAAAACCAGAGAACCTGGAGGAAACCCACACAGACACGAGGAGGACATGGAAACTCTACCAGATAGGGATTCAAACCGAGAATCCCTAGTGCTGAGAGGAGAACATGCCAAACCACTAAGCCACTGTGCTGCCCATGAGTGGTTTTTTATTATTTTTGATTTACTTTTTTTTTATTAATTTATTTTTTGTGCGGCACGGTGGCTTAGTGGTTTAGCATGTTCTCCTCTCAGCGCTGGGGATTCCTGGTTCGAATCCCATATTGGGTAAAGTTTCCATGTTCTCCCCGTGTCCATGTGGGTTTCCTCCGGGTTTTCCGGTTTCCGCCCACAGTCCAAAAACATGGATTCAAGGTGAATTGAATTCTCCAAATTGCCCCCTATAGAGTTATAGAGTATGTGTGAGTGAGTGTGTGTACAGTGATAGATTGGTGTCCTGTCCTGGGTCTATCTGCCCAGCCCCCGAAACGTTCTCCCCTGGATGGACATGGGGAACCCCCCCCCCCAACCCTAATAGAGGATAAAGCGGAAGATAATGGATGGATGACCTCCAGACCCATCAGTGTTGTTACCTCGGATTCTGTAACTCGTGAACTCAGAGCCGCCTGCAGCTCGATGATCAGAGCGTCTTTCTCTTTCAGACTGCGCGTCAGCTGATCCGCAGACTCACTCTGGACTCGCCGGCTCCCCCTCCAGGCCTCGTTCACTCGTTCCAGCTCAAGGGCTTTACTCTGAACCAGCAGCTCCAAACTCTGGCACACGCAAAGTCATGTTAGAATAATGTAGAGTCAGCAGTCTGACAGCTCAGCCTTCAGATCACAATTCACATTTACAAGACGCGTTGTTGGCATGTTCTCCTATCAGCATTAGGGATTCCCGGTTTAAATCCCAATCTGGGTGGAGTTTGCATGTTCTCCCCGTGTTCGCATGGAGTTCCTCCGAGTTCTCCAGTTTCCTCCCACAGTCCAAAAACATGGATTTAAGGTAAATTTAATTCTCCAAATTGCCCCATATAGAGTGTGTTAGATTGGCGCCCTGTATGTATGTATGTAATACTGTTATGGTGTCCTCGTTGTTCTCGATCATGCAGCGCAGCCGCTGCAGGTATGTGTATGTAATACCGTATGTATGTATGTAATACCGTATGTATGTATGTAATACGTGTATGTAATACGTGTATGTAATACCGTTATGGTGTCCTTGTTGTTCTCGAGGATGCAGCGCAGCTGCTGCAGGTATGTGTATGTAATACCGTATGTATGTGTGTATGTAATACCGTTATGGTGTCCTCGTTGTTCTCGAGGACGCAGCGCAGCCGCTGCAGGTATGTATTTGTATGTAATACTGTATGTATGTATGTATTTAATACCGTTATGGTGTCCTAATTGTTCTCCATCACGCAGCGCAGCCGCTGCAGGTATGTGTATGTAATACCGTATGTATGTATGTATGTAATACCGTATGTATGTATGTATGTAATACTGTTATGGTGTCATTGTTGTTCTCAAGGACTTAGCGCAGCCGCTGCAGGTATGTGTATGTAATACCGTATGTATGTGTGTATGTAATACCGTTATGGTGTCCTTATTGTTTTCGAGGACGCAGCGCAGCCGCTGCAGGTATGTATTTGTATGTAATACTGTATGTATGTGTGTATTTAATACCGTTATGGTGTCCTCGTTGTTCTCCATCACGCAGCGCAGCCGCTGCAGGTATGTGTATGTAATACCGTTTGTATGTATGTAATACGTGTATGTAATACCGTTATGGTGTCCTTATTGTTCTCGAGGACGCAGCGCAGCCGCTGCAGGTATGTATTTGTATGTAATACTGTATGTATGTGTGTATTTAATACCGTTATGGTGTCCTCGTTGTTCTCCATCACGCAGCGCAGCCGCTGCAGGTATGTGTATGTAATACCGTTTGTATGTATGTAATACGTGTATGTAATACCGTTATGGTGTCCTAATCGTTCTCCATCACGCAGCGCAGCCGCTGCAGGTATGTGTATGTAAAACCGTATGTATGTATGTATGTATGTATGTATGTAATACGTGTATGTAGTACCGTTATGGTGTCCTAATTGTTCTCCATCACGCAGCGCAGCCGCTGCAGGTATGTGTATGTAAAACTGTATGTATGTGTGTATGTAATACCGTATGTATGCATGTATGTAATACCGTTATGGTGTCCTAATTGTTCTCGATCAAGCAGCGCAGCCGCTGCAGGTATGTGTATGTAATACCGTATGTATGTGTGTACGTAATACCGTTATGGTGTCCTCGTTGGTCTCGAGGACGCAGCGCAGCCGCTGTAGGTATGTGTATGTAATACCGTATGTATGTATGTATGTATGTATGTTATACCGTTATGGTACCTTTGTTGTTCTCGAGGACGCAGCGCAGCCGCTGCAGGTATGTGTATGTAATACCGTATGTATGTGTGTATGTAATACCGTTATGGTGTCCTCGTTGTTCTCAAGGACGCAGCGCAGCCGCTGCAGGTCACTCTCACTTTCTCGGAGCAGATGTTGCAGCTTGTGAACCTCGTTCTCGTTCTGCGCCGTCAATACAAGTTTCTCGTCTTTAAAACGCTGAAGACAAACAGACCGCAGATACATTTATCATATTTATTATTTTTATTATATTTATATTATATTTATTATTTTTATTATATTTATCATTTATTCATTCATTCATTCATTCATTATCTCCCGCTTATCCTCTATTAGGGTCGCGGTGGGGTTCCCCATGCCCATCCAGGGGAGAACGTCTCGGGCGCTGGGCAGATAGACCCAGGACAGGGCGCCAATCCATCGCTGGGCACACACTCACTCACACAGACACACACTATAGGGGGCAATTTTGAGAATTCAATTAACTTGTTCCATGTTTTTGGACTGTGGGAGGAAAACGGAGAACCCAGAGGAAACCCACGCAGACACGGGGAGAACATGCAAACTCCACCCAGATGGGGATTCGAACTGGGAATCCCTAGTGCTGAGAGGAGAACATACCAAACACTAGCCACCGTGCCGCCTTTATTATTTATATTATTTTTGTTATATTTATTCATTCATTCATTATCTCCCGCTTTATCCTCTATTAGGGTCGTGGTGGGGCCCCCCCCCCCCCCCCCCCCCCCCCCCCCCCCCCCCCCCCCCCCCCCCCCCCCCCCCCCCCCCCCCCCCCCCCCCCCCCCCCCCCCCCCCCCCCCCCCCCCATCGCTGGGCACACACTCACTCACACAGACACACTCTATATGGGGCAATTTTGAGAATTCAATTAACTTGATCCATGTTTTTGGACTGTGGGAGAAAACCGGAGAACCCGGAGGAAACCCACGCAGACACGGGGAGAACATGGAAACTCCACCCAGATGGGGATTCGAACCAGGAATCCCTAGCGCTGAGAGGCGAACGTGCTAACCACTAAGCCACCGTGCCGCCCTGTTATATTTATAATTTTTATTATTTGTATTATTTTTTAGTATATTCATTATATTTATTATATATGTACATGAGGAACCCCCCCTCCCCCCATTGCCCTAGTAGAGGATAAAGCTGAAGATAATTAGTGGATGAATAATTAAAGGTGAACTGTGTAGTGTTCATACCTGCAGCGCTCGGTCTCTCTCCTGAATGAGCATCCCGAGTTGGTGGATAAGGGTGTCCTGTGTTCCTGAAGGTTCTTGCGGCGCATCCAGCAGCGTGTAGAAATCCTGTGCAGGGTTTGTGACGTAACAAAATCTAAATATTTACCAAAAACAGATGTGCTGTGGGGTTTTTTGTTACTCACCTTTAGCAGGTTCTCTTTGTGACGCAGTGACATCATCAACTCCCTGATGCTCCTCTCTTTATCCTTCACCTCCTGCTGCCGTCGCTCCTGTTCCTTCTCCCACCTCTCATCCATCAGATTCAAATCAGACCGAGCTCGCTGCAGAGCGGCCAGCAGCTCCTAAAATAATATATATATATATTTATTTATATGGGGCGAGTTTCCATGTCCTCCAAGTGTCCGCGTGGGTCTCCTCCGGGTTCTCCGGTTTCCTCCCACAGTCCAAAAACCTGGATTAAGATTAATTGAGTTCTACAAATTGCCCCATATAGAGTGTGTGTGTGAGTGAGTGAGTGTGTGTACAGTGATAGATTGGTGTCCTGTCCTGGGTGTATCTGCTCAGCGCCCAAAACGTTCTCCCCTGGATGGGCATGAGGAACCCCACCCCCACCCCGTGATCCTAGTAGAAGATAAAGCGGAAGATAATGGATGTATGACAATTTAGCTGGTGGGCGGCACGGTGGCTAAGTAGTTGGCATGTTCTCCTCTCATCGCTGGTGATTCCCGGTTTAAATCCCAATCTGGGTGAAGTTTCTATGTCCTCCCCATGTCCGCGTGGGTCTCCTCCGGGTACTACGCTTTTCTCCCACAGTCCAAAAACATGGATCAAGGTCAATTATGTTCTCCTAATTGCCCCATATAGAGTGTGTGTGTGTGTGTGTGAGTAAGTGTGTGTCTAGTGACAGATTGGTGTCCTGTCCTGGGTGTATCTGCCCAGCGCCCGAAACGTTCTCCCCTGGATGGACATGGGAACCCCCCCCCCCCCATGACCCTAGTAGATAATAAAGCAGAAGATAATGGATGGTTATATATATATATACAAGAACCAAACCTGATTGTGTTCTTCTGCCTGATGCCGGTGTTGCGCCTCCTGCTGGAGGTCAGACTGCAGACAGTGGTTGGAGAACTCCAGGTTCTCTCCTCTGATCAGAGCCTGCTGTTGAGCTCTTTGGGCCGTCTGCAGCTCCATCTGCGTTGAGAAGATGGACGTCTGAAGTCTGCTGAGCTCCACCTGAGACGAGGATGTTAATCCAAACATCTAATAAAACATCAGAGACCCAAAATCATGGACGGGATGCACATCTGTTATCATCAGCAACATTCATATTCATATTTAAAGATCCAATAAATAACCCCAACATGTTTAAAGTTGGGCGGCACGGTGGCTTAGTGGTTAGCACGTTCGCCTCTCAGCGCTAGGGATTCCCGGTTTGAATCCCCATCTGGGTGGAGTTTCCATGTTCTCCCCGTGTCTGCGTGGGTTTCCTCCGGGTTCTCCGGTTTCCTCCCACAGTCCAAAAACATGGATCAAGTTAATTGAATTCTCAAAATTGCCCCATTTAGAGTGTGTCTGTGTGAGTGAGTGTGTGCCCAGCAATGGATTGGCATCCTGTCCTGGGTCTATCTGCCCAGCGCCTGAGACGTTCTCCCCTGGATGGGCATGGGGAACCCCACCACGACCCTAATAGAGGATAAAGCGGAAGATAATGAATGAATGAATAATCTTTGCACACATGAACCTGTACATCAGAAAAAAACAGTCCTGTCACAAGAGCTTCAATGACTGAACTATTAATTTGTTGAGTTTTTAAAGAAACTTCCTCCCACAGTCCAAAAACATGGATTCAAGGTGAATTGAATTCTCCAAATTGCCCCATATAGAGTGTGTTTGTGTGTGTGTGTGTGTACAGTGATAGATTGCCCCCCTGTCCTGGGTGTATCTGCCCAGCGCCTGAAACGTTCTCCCCTGGATGGACATAGGGAACCCCGCCGACCCTAATAGAGGATAAAGAGGAAGATAATGAATGAATGAATTTGAGAGAACTTTTTTTTACTTGAGTTGTGAAACTCTAAAAATTCTAAGTTGCAATCTTCATCCATCCGTTATCTTCCGCTTTATCCTCTATTAGGGTCGTGGTGGTTGGGGGGGGGGGGGGTTTCCCCATGCCCATCCAGAGGAGAACATTTCGGGCGCTGGGCAGATAGACCCAGGACAGGACGCCAATCTATCACTGTACACACCCTCACTCACACACACTCTATATGGGGCAATTTGGAGAACTCAATTGACCTTGATCCATGTTTTTGGACTGTGGGAGGAAACCGGAGAACCCAGAGGAAACCCACACGGACACGAGGAGAACATGCAAACTCCACCCAGATTGGGATTTGAACCGGGAATCCCTAGCGCTGAGAGGAGAACATGCTAAACACTAAGCCACCACGTCGCCAATGAATCATCCATCCATTATCTTCCAACCAGAAACACCCAGGACATGACGCCAATCTGTCACTGTACACGCTCACTAACACACACACACTCTATATGGGGCAATTTGGAGCACATATTACCAGACTTCGGAGGAGTCGGGGGAGGGAGGGGGTTCCCCATTCCCATCCAGGGGAGAACGTTTCGGGCGCTGAGCAGATACACCCAGGACAGGACACCAATCTATCACTGTACACTCACTCACTCACACACACTTTATATGGGGCAATTTGGAGAACTCAATTGACCTTGATCCATGTTTTTGGACTGTGGGAGGAAACCGGAGAAACCGGAGGAGACCCACATGGACACGGGGAGAACATGGGAACTCCACCCATCCCCCATTTTAACCTGATCCCCGGCGCGTTCTCTGAAGGTTCTTTACGGAACGTTTTGGTAAAATGGACGTATGTTGGGAACGCGAGCTCACCTGCCGTCGCTGCAGCTGCTGACCGTCGTTCAGGTTCTGTAAAGACACCGAACGTTCCATCTGCTCCACGTTCAGCTCGTTCTTCAGACGCGCCACCTACAGACCAAAACGACACGCCACGCAATTAACACAATTAACAACACCAGTTGATTGTCACGTCGCCGTTTACACAATAATAACATCAGGAACATCAGACTTTTCTTAACTGAACATGCTCCTAAGCTGTCAGTCCAAGCCCTCAGCCTATCCCGGCTCTATTACTGTAATCACTTAATTAATGACTTAACTAATTACTGTAACTGCAGGGGTTACGTTCCAGAGACCCCGTCGTGTAGCCGCGATATAACGATGTCAGGAGTTACTCTGCAGCCCGACTCGAGTTCAACCACCCAAGTGAATCATGTGACTCCACCTCTGCTCTCTGATTGGCTCCCTGTAGCTGCTGCATTCAGTACAAGTCACATGACTCTGATCTACAGGACGATCTCCGGATCTGGCCTCTCTGACCTTCACTCTAGATTTTAAAACACACTCCGACTTGTTCACGACGTTCTAGTGATGAATGTCGCCTGGTGGGGCAACCTCACCGTGGTGCTGACTCTCACTCCGTATGGTTCTCCACTGATCAATGGAGTCATGTGACTCCACCGCTCCTCTCTGATTGGCTCCCTGTCGCTGACTCTGATCTACAGGACGATCTCCGGATCTGGCCTCTCTGACCTTCACTCTAGATTTTAAAACACACTCCGACTTGTTCACGACGTTCTAGTGATGAATGTCGCCTGGTGGGGCAACCTCACCGTGGTGCTGACTCTCACTCCGTATGGTTCTCCACTGATCAACGGTGGAACCATCTTCCCAACTCTTTAAGAAACATCTCAGAACACATCTCTACCACAAACACCCAATATAATAAAATCAATTTAGTAAGCGTTAGGATCGGATAACGGGGCGGCACAGTGCCTTAGTAGTTGGCACGTTTGCCTCTCAGCCACAGTCCAAAAACATGGATCAAGGTTAATTGAGTTTTCCAATTTGCCCCATATAGAGTGTGTGTGTGTGTGTGAACAGTGATAGATTGCCCCCCTGTCCTGGGTGTATCTAACCCAGCGCCTGAGACGTTCTCCCCTGAATGGACATGGGGAACCCCACCACCCCAAAAACCCTAATAAAGGATAAAGCTAAAGATAATGGATAGATGGATAACGGTCAGGTTTGATGATTCCACAGTGGAGCTGGTCTTTCTTTAACTCCTGACTCGCGTCATTCTCTCGTTAGTCCTTCGTATTGGATCAAACGTCTGCTTAATGACTAAATGTAAATGTAGACCCAATCAGAACACTTCTAAAGGTCAGAACGTAGAAGACGGAACGAACCTCCTCATCTTTGGCGTTTAAAGCGATATTCAGCGTCCGTACGGTGCTTTCTTGCTGCTGGACCAGCGTTCGGGTGGACAGCAGCTCACGTTGCACTTCGTTGAGTCTCTGCTGGAGCTCCTGTCCCCAAAAAAATACAATAATATAAATAAATAATAATATGCTGAAGAACCCTGCAGCTAAAACTCCCATTCAACCATTATCTTCAGCTTTATCCTCTACTAGGGTCGTGGGGAGGGGGGGGGGTCCACATGTCCATCCAGGGGAGAATGTGCCAATCTATCACTGTACACATACTCACGCACACAGATATGATCTTTAACCTGACTATGATCCATTAAGCAGGCGGCACAGTGACTTAGTGGTTAAGCATGTTCTCCTCTCAGCACTAGGGATTCCCGGTTCGAATCCCAATCCGGGAGGAGTTTGCATGTTCTCCCTGTGTCCGCGTGGGTTTCCTCCAGGTTCTCCGGTTTCCTCCCACAGTTCAAAAACATGGATCAAGGTCAATTGAGTTCTCCAAATTGCCCCATATAGAGTGTGTGTGTGTGTGTGTGAGTGAGTGTGTGTAGAGTGATAGATTGGTGTCCTGCCCAGCGCCCGAAACGTTCTCCCCTGGATGAGTGTGAACTGATAGAACAGGGTGACATTCTAATCCAGAATATCGTTACATAAATATTAAAGGTGAAAAGTCGGAACCTTGTTGGTTTCATCAGTTTCCGTGATCCTCGTCTGGAGAACCTGCACCTGCTGCTTGAACATCTGCAGTTCTGAGACACACTGCACAGCTGCATCCTCATACTGCACAAGCTGAGACTGCTGCTCTGCAATGAGGTTCTAAACACACACACACACACACACACACACACACACACACACACACACACACACACACAGACAACATATTAAAGACAAAAAATTCCAAAATGAATTTTGTAACTTATATACACCTTGCAAAAAAATAAAAAATAAAAATAAAATAATATATATATATATATCCTCTGCTAAGGTAGTGGGGGGGGGGGTTCCCCATATCCATCCAGGGGAGAACGTTTCGAGCATTGGGCAGATACACTCAGGATAGGACACCAATCTATCACTGTACACACACACTCTATATGGGGCAATTTGGAGCATTTAATTTACCTTGAATCCATGGTCTTTTTTTTGTACTGTGGGACAAAAGTGGAGAACCCAGAGGAAACCCACACGGACACACCCAAACTACCCCCAGATTGGGATTCAAACTTGCATCCCCAGCACTTAGAGGAGAACATGCTAACCACTAACCACCTTGCCACCCTATGTGTGTGTGTGTATATATGTATTCATCCATTATCTCCCACTTTATCCTCTATTAGGGTCGCGGTGGGGTTCCCCATGCCCATTCAGGGGGGAACGTTTCGGGCGCTAGGCAGATAGACCCAGGACAGGGCGCCAATCCATCCCTAGCCCTACATTGGGCAATTTTTCAATTTAATTGACTTGATCCATGTTTTTGGACTGTGGGAGGAAAACCGAGAACCCGCAGGAAACCCATCCAGACACAGGGAGAACATGCAAACTCCACCCATATGGGGATTCGAACGGGGAATCCCTAATGCTGAAAGGCGAATGTGCTAAACCACTAAGCCACCGTGCCGCCTTGTGTGTGTATATATATATATATATATATAAACACATACACACACATCATACAGTACATATATACACATAAATACACATACATATATATATATATAGTTTCTTCTTTAACAGTCACTGAATGGCTTAGTGGTTTGCATGTTCTCCTCTCAGTGCTGGGGATTACCGGTTCGAATCCTCATTTGGGTGGAGTTTCCATGTTTCCATGTTCTCCCCGTGTCCGTGTGGGTTTCCTCCGGTTTCTCCGGTTTCCTCCCACAGTCCGAAAACATGGATCAAGTCAATTGAGTTCTCCAAATTGCTCCAAATAGAGTGTGCGTGTGTGTGAGTGTACAGTGATAGATTGGCACCCTGTCCTGGGTGTATCGGCCCAGCGCCCGAAATGTTCTCCCCTGGATGGGCATGGGGAACCCCCCCCCCCCCCCGCGACCCTAGTAGACGATAAAGCGGAAGATAATGAATGAATGTAAATCGGTTATTCATTAAAAGTTTGTTTTCTTTAATGCAGTGTTCTGAGACCCTCTCCACCTTCCGAAACTCCAGCGGCCCGAATGACAAGTACTCATCCTCCAAAACCGACTCCATCGTCCCCAAGTCCAGCTGTAGGTTTTGCTGTACGCCTGAGGGAACCGCGCTGTGAGTCTGGCAATGACACTCTATTGTTCTAGCGCGCCGTTGCCTCCTATCGATGGGCACAGGCAGTCGGCTGCCCCGCGGAACCTGGACTGGACAACATTCCAAGCTTTGGAGCAATCTGAGGGACAGCTGTAGTCCACCAGTTGGAATGGGGTGGGTTTGGGACGGCTTAACGTCACCCGCTGCGTCCAGGGACTCGAGCGAGGGCGCCGGACTGAGACTGCGAGATTCGGACAGACTCCAGTCAACGTGGTTCCCAATGGACGATGGGTTCTGAGGTTCTGCCTCTGTGCTTTTAGGATCTCCAACCGGAGTTGACGGTGTTGGGTCCACAGAACCCCTGCCCATCCTCCTGGGAACCTTGCAGATGGCTTCATAATCGGAATCGGTAACTCGCAATCCAGAACATCCACCGCATTTCCTCGGAGGCTGCAGGTGGCCCTCCACCCATGCCGGACAGTGTTGGTGGTGCTGGTGGTGCTGATGCTGGGCCTGGCAATGGCGCTCCGGAGGCCGTTCGGCCCAGGATTCGTAAAGCGAAAACTTCAGATCGTCCTCCACCAGACAGCTGTACGCCTCATCACAGATTACAGCTGTGCTCCCCACCGAAGACTCCTGATCCATCGATTCCGAACCCGACTCCTCGGCGTTGTTTCTCCGGTACAGGCTGCTGATGCCCTGCCGGAGGCGCTCTTTCTCCAGCAGGAGCGTTTGCACGCGCTCGATGGAGAGCGCCTCCACGCGGGCGATCACCGTGTCGAAACGGTACATGCGCTGCAGCATGAAGGCGCATTTCCCGCAGGCGAACTCGCCGCGCCCGTCCCGACTCGGCGCCCGGCCCACGGCGTGCGCCAGCAGGACCCGCAGGCTCTGCCGGGACGCCGGGTTGAAGATCCAGCGCCGTTGGTTCCCGTACAGCTTCCTCGCGCAGATGCGGCACAGCTCCTTCAACCGCGGCTCCGGCATCGCAATGCCCGCCAGAGTCAGGTTGATATTCGGCATTTGCGCAGATTATTTGCGCAGATTATTCGGCACGATTATTCGTTCTGATTATTCGCACAGATTATTAGCACAGATGATTTGCACAGATCATTCGGCACAGATTCATGCAAATTATTGGCGCAGATTATTGGCACAAATTATTAGGCACAGTTTATTTGTGCAGATTATTAGCAGAGATTATTCTGCAGATTATTCGTTCAGATTATTCGCACAGATCGTTCGCATAGTTTATTCGTGCAGATTATTTGCACAGATTATTCGCACAGATGATTTGCACAGATCATTCGGCACAGATTCATGCAAATTATTGGCGCAGATTATTGGCACAAATTATTAGGCACAGTTTATTTGTGCAGATTATTAGCAGAGATTATTCTGCAGATTATTCGTTCAGATTATTCGCACAGGTCATTCGCATAGTTTATTCGTGCAGATTATTTGCACGGATCATTCGGCACAGATTATTCGCAGATCGTTCGGAACAGACTATTCGCACCGATCATTCGTGCAGATTATTCGCACAGATTATTCGGCAGATTGCTCCTCCTCCCGCTCACAATCGGGGTCCCAAAATCGTTTAAATCACTTTATATCCATCGTGAATGATGGGTAAACAAAACTACAATCGATATCTGTGGTAACAATCGCCGTTCACTCCATTTATCGGAATAAATCGACCAAAATAACCGGATTCACAGCGGCAGCCATCGCTCTCAGCAAGGGAGCGTCGATAAAGCGCAATCACTACAGAAAAACGCACAGAACACGACACGAGGAGAACTTCAAAAACCTAATTAAAACCTTCTAATGAACATTTTTTGGGGGTGAAGTCTGCTGAACAATTGCTGATGATAAAATAATAAACTTTATTATTTTTTTATAATTATTTTTATGTGTGTATCTGAAGGCCGGCTGAGAGGCCACTGAGAGGAGAACATGCTAAACACTAAGCCACACTAAGTCACCGTGCCGCCCTACATACACGGTGGCTTATTGTTAGCACGTTTTGCCTCTCAGCGCTGGGGATTCCCGGTTCAAATCCCAATCTGGGTGGAGTTTTTATGTTCTCCCCGTGTCTGCGTGGGTTTCCTCCGGGTTCTCCACTTTCCTCCCACAGTCCAAAGACATGGATCAATTATCAATGGTCAATTGAGTTCTCCAAATTGCCCCATATAGAATGTGTGTGTGAGTGAGTGAGTGTGTGTACAGTGATAGATTGGTGTCCTGTCCTGGGTGTATCTGCCCAGCGCCCAAAACATTCTCCCCTGGATGGGCATTGGGAACCTCCCCCCTTCCCGGCAACCCTAATAGAAGATAAAGCGGAAGATAATGGATGGATTATTATATATGTATCTAGGGCGGCACAGTGGCTTAGTGTTTAGCATGTTCTCCTCTCAGTGCTGGGGATTCCCACTTCGGATCCCATCTGGGTGGAGTTTTCATGTTCTCCCCGTGTTCATGTGGGTTTTCTCCAGGTTTTTCGGTTTCCTCTCACAGTCCAAAAACATGGATAAAGGTCAATTGAATTCTCCAAAATTGCCCCATATACAGCGTGTGTGAGTGAGTGAGTGTGTGTAGAGTGATAGATTGCCCCCCTGTCCTGGGTGTATATGCCCAGCGCTCGAAATATTCTCCCCTGGATGGGCATGGGGAACCCCCCCCACCAACGACCCTAGTAGAGGATAAAGCGGAAGATAATGGATGGAAAGCAAATTGCTGTTTCTTATTCTGCCCTGGATGGATCTCCCCTGGACCCTAATATAAGATAAAGTGGAAGATAATGAATGGAGATATATATATATATTCATTCATTCATTCATTCATTATCTTCCGCTTATCCTCTATTAGGGTTGCGGTGGGGTTCCCCATGCCCATCCAGGGGAGAACGTCTCGGGCGCTGGGCAGATAGACCCAGGACAGGGCGCCAATCCATCGCTGGGCACACACTCACTCACACATACACACTCTAAATTGGGCAATTTTGAGAATTCAATTAACTTGATCCATGTTTTTGGACTGTGGGAGGAAACCCCCCCCCCCCCCCCCCCCCCCCCCCCCCCCCCCCCCCCCCCCCCCCCCCCCCCCCCCCCCCCCCCCCCCCCCCCCCCCCCCCCCCCCCCCCCCCCCCCTATATATATATATATATATATACTGTTAGCCCAGCGATGGATTGGCGCCCTGTCCTGGGTCTATCTGCCCAGCGCCCGAGACGTTCTCCCCTGGATGGGCATGGGGAACCCCACCGCGACCCTAATAGAGGATAAGCGGAAGATAATGAATGAATGAATGAATGAATATGTATACTGTTTTGCGTTTTTTTAGAGGACTGAAGTTTTTAGACGCTCTCTTGCTGTGATAGCCGGCTTCCGCTGTGATATTGTTTCAGCTAGATAAATGGATAAACTGGGAATTTAATTTACTATAATGTTAATATAAAATAATATTATATTAATGTAATATAAAGAGTGTAGATTGTTTCCAATTTAAACTTGATTTTTAAAAAATCGTTTACAAAAAATCGTACTTCGTGAGAAAGTGTAACTTCACCAAGTTATCATATCCGCCATATTATCCTAAAGTCCCTTTTAATATTTAAAGCTAATTGTGATTAAATCGTTTCCAGTGTTCGCATCTTAAAAATAGATTAATATTAATACCGTCTGATTTAAAAAGGGTCGAAATAAAGCGGACCGTACCATTACACCGGACGGCAGGGGGGTTTCATCTCACTGAATGAAAAAAACAACAATACGGTGTAATAGAGAATATCGGTTGAATTTATTTACGCTAATAATAACAGTTTGATGTCATATTTCTCACATTTAAAACAATGTTTGTGCCTTAAAGTCGTAAACAAAGCTGCATTTTATGCGTGAATAACCTACGGAGGCCGCGTTGGTACAAACGCTTTTAAACCGCTGCAATCAGTTGGGATGAGTAGAACTGAGAATCCAGAATCGTTGAAATGAATCAAGCACCCGATTCCTTAGATTCACTTTATTGATCGCGAAATGACGCTTGGCTTGGCAATTTAATTAAAGGTTAAACATTAAAGGTGTTTAAAAATGATTAACTTAGATTAGAAACTGAGGGAATAACATCATTACAAATGGAGAGAACGGCGGCTTCTCTATTACGGTTCAATGAATCAGTCTGATTTGGGGTGACCAGATTCCAATTCACCAGATGTGGGACAAAGACTATGTTTGTGTGGGACAATGTGGGACACCAATGCATTAAGGTTGTACAAAATAATTGGGTTCGCCATGCTCCTCAAGTGGAGAATGTTTTGGGCACTGGGTAGATACACCCAATCTATCACTGTACACACACACACACACACGCACACACACACACACACACACACACACACACAAACACACATATATATGGGGCAATTTGGAGAATTCAGTTGACCTTGATCCATGTTTTTGGACTGTGGGAGGAAACCGGAGAACCTGGAGGAAACCCACGCAGACACGGGGCGAACATGCAAACTCCACCCAGATTGGGATTCGAATCGGGAATCCCTAGAGCTGAGAGGAGAACATGCTAAACCACTGAGCCTGGGTCTATAATTCATTCATTCATTCATTATCTCCCGCTTATCCTCTATTAGGGTCGTGGTTCCCAATGCCCATCCAGGGGAGAACGTTTTGGGCGCTGGGCAGATAGACCCAGGACAGGGCGCCAATCCATCGCTGGGCACACACTCACTCACACAGACACACTCTATATGGGGCAATTTAGAGAATTCAATTAACTTGATCCATGTTTTTGGACTGTGGGAGGAAACCGGAGAACCCGGAGGAAACCCAAGCTAACACGGGGAGAACATGGAAACTCCACCCAGATGCGGATTCGAACCGGGAATCCCTAGCGCTGAGAAGCGAACGTGCTAACCACTAAGCCCCCGTGCCGCCCTGGGGTCTATAATTATTCCTCTTTATTAAATGTTAACATTCTAAATAGACCATCCAGGGGAGAACATTTCGGGCACTGGGCAGATACACCCAGGACAGGACACCAATCTATCACTGTACACACTCACTCACACACACACTCTATATGGGGCAATTAAGAGAATTCAATTGACCTTAATCTGTGTTTTTGGATTGTGGGAGGAAACCTGGAGAACCTGGAGGAAACCCACACGGACACGGTAAGAACATGGAAACTCCACCCAGATTGGGATTCGAACCGGGAATCCCCAGCGCTGAGAGGAGAACATGCTAATTATCACACAAACGACCTCACGACGACGCATGCGTACAGAATTCTGACCAAAATCCAAGCTTGTGAAGCGAAACGTCGGGGAAACGTTTGAACATTCAGGGGCTTGTTTGGTAAATTTATCAAAAGTGCCCCAAGGTTTCAGATCAAAGAGAGGGGCGCGAAAAAAACTGTTCCACCCTCCACCACAAACAAGCCCCAATCACAAAGCTATTCATCCTCATCAGCCGGCGGCATGACCTCACTGTTTATGATCTCAAATAACCGAAATAACACCGAATCAGTTCCGCCGCTTGGAACCGCACTCTTTTGTCTACAGGACCCGAATGAAGACGACCAGCATGTTTAAAGAAGCAATAAAACACATTATGAATGTGACGTAAGAGCTACCATAAATATTTATCACAGGAATCCGGCGTTCGGCTGCGTGAGGGATCAAGTCCTCGGTTTATGGCCTTCGCCTTCGGGAAGCTGATGAATTTTATTTGTGAGAAGTGTGCTGGCAGCTCATTAACCGATACATGGCATCGTCTTATGGAGCTGGTTGAACCCGGGGTTGCGTATGTCGGGGATTACCTCATCAGAGTGTGAGGTTAAACATCTATCCATCCATTATGTTCCGCTTTATCCTCTACTAGGGTCGCAGGGGGAGGGTTCCCCATGCCCATCCAGGGGAGAACGTTTTGGGCACAGGACGCCTATCCATCGCTGGGCACACTCACTCTCACAGACACACTCTATATGGGGCAATTTGGAGAATTCAATTGACCTTGATCCATGTTTTTAGACTGTGGGAGGAAATCGGAGAACCGGAGGAAACCCACACGCACATGGGGAGAACATGCAAACTCCACCCAGATTGGGATTCGAACCGGGAATCCCTAGTGCTGAGAGGAGAACATGCTAAGCCACCAGGTCACCCACAAGCTAAATATTAATTCATATAATCATCCATCCATTATCTTCCACTTTAAGGCAGGGGGGGGGTTCCCCATGTCCATCCAGGGGAGAAAGTTTCAGGCGCTGGGCGGATACACCCAGGACAGGAGGGCAAGCTATCACTGTACACACACTCACACACACACACACACACACACACTCTATATGGGGCAATTTGGAGAACTCAATTCACCTTGATCCATGTTTTTGGACTGTGGGAGGAAAGCGGAGAACCCGGAGGAAACCCACACGGACACGGGAAGAACATGGAAACTCCACCCAAAGGGGGAATTAAACCGAGAGGAGAACATGCCAAACACTAAACCACCGTGCTGCCCTCGTTTTATTATGATTATTCATATTTTATATGATTTATATAAATCACAGTTCAGCAGAATCGATGACTCAACAGATTTGTTAAATACCTGCAGTTCGTTCTCCAGCTGCCTCACTTTTTGGTTCAGAGAGTCCTTCTCTTTATTCAAGGAGACCACGTCTTCCTCTTTACTGGACACAGACGCCTTCAACTCCTCAATCAGCCTTTAAAATAGAGAAAAAATACTCAATAATAATAATAAAAATATAATAATACTTAAGCAAAAGCTATATAATAGGGAATATATTTATTCATTCATTCATTATCTCCCACTCTATCCTCTATTAGGGTCGCGGTGGGGTTCCCCATGCCCATCCAGGGGAGAACGTCTCGGGCGCTGGGCAGATAGACCCAGGACAGGGCGCCAATCCATCGCTGGGCACACACTCACTCACACAGACACACTCTATAGGGGGTAATTTTGAGAACTCAATTAACTTGATCCATGTTTTTGGACTGTGGGAGGAAACCGGAGAACCCGGAGGAAACCCACACAGACACGGGGAGAACATGGAAACTCCACCCAGATGGGGAATCGAACCGGGAACACCTAGCGCTTAGAGGAGAACGTACTAAACCACTAAGCCGCCCAATAGGGAATATATAATCAGATATTGAGATATGAGTCTAAATCATTACATATGGCGATTTAATTCACTCTGATGACCTCACAGAGACATGTAAAGAACCAAGCCATGTGTTTTAAGCTTCTAATGTCGGACAAAACCATGTCCATCCAGGGGAGAATGTTTCGGGCGCTGGGCAGATACACCCAGGACAGGACACCAATCTATCACTGTAAACACACTCACTCACACACACACACACACTCTATATGGGGCAATTTGTAGAACTTAATTCACCTTGAATCCATGTTTTTGAACTGTGGGAGGAAATGGGAGAACCCGGAGGAAACCCACATGGACACGGAGCGAACATGCAAACTCCACCCAGATTGGGATTCGAACCGGGAATCCCCAGCGCTGAGAGAAGAACATGCTAAACCATTAAGCCACCGTGCCGCCATTTTTGGCAGATACAGAATACAGTTGTGGGCAGTGGTGCATACGGGAGTACGTGCATATGTCCTCCTCTCCTCCCGGTTCGAATCCCCATCTGGGTGGAGTTTGCATGTTCTCCCCGTGTCCGTGTGGGTTTCCTCCCACAGTCCAAAAACATGGATCAAGGTCAATTGAATTCTCCAATTTGCCCCATATAAAGTGTGTTTGTGATAGATTGCCCCACTGTCCTGGGTGTATCTGCCCAGCGCCCACCCAGCGTTCACCCCTGGATGGGCATGGAGAACCAAGAGAGGATAAAGCGGAAGATAATGGATGGATTGTTCCTTATTTACATACATTTGTCAATAGTTAGATTTTAAAAATGTTGGTAGCGAGTCTAAGAAGTCGCCAAATATAGCGACAAAGTCACTACGTTGGCAACAGTTGGCATTGACAGCAGACGTTGAGCAGCTGCACGTCGTCTGACCTGCGTGTGACTGGCCGTCTGCGGAGTACAGAGACTTTCAGTCCGGGTATGTTCATTAGTTCTTGACCTTCAGTTAATTAACCACCAGCTTCAGTTTATTAGTGCTTATTGAGTTAATTAACTGCTTCCTTTCTCCCTTATTTAAGACTGTTACAGAACTCTGCAGGTCAGAGGTCATCATTTATGGTTCAGCCAAATTATATATATATATATATATAGGCGGCACGGTGGCTTAGTGGTTAGCACGTTCGCCTCTCAGCGCTAGGGATTCCCGGTTTGAATCCCCATCTGGGTAGAGTTTCCATGTTCTCCCCGTGTCTGCGTGGGTTTCCTCCGGGTTCTCAGGTTTCCTCCCACAGTCCAAAAACATGGATCAAGTCAATTGAATTCTCAAAATTGCCCCCTATAGAGTGTGTCTGTGTGAGTGAGTGTGTGCCCAGCCATGGATTGGCGCCCTGTCCTGGGTCTATCTGCCCAGCGCCCGAGACGTTTTCCCCTGGATGTGCATGGCGAACCCCACCACGACCCTAATACATATATATATATATATATTACATGCATTTATTTTGTGATAGCATATAATAAAGCAGTGAGCCACTAGAGGGCGTGGCATGGTCCCCACGGGTGTTATTAGTCCCGACACGTAGTGGGGTTTAGGACTGTAAACAGAACCAGCATTCTTAACCACATGATCTTTTTTGGAGGTTCCATGGTGTAATGATGAGCACGTTCTCAGTGGAACCTGAGTTTACGTGTGAACGTGAGCATTGTGATGGTATTTGCAAAAAAAATAAAAAAATGAATAAAAATAAAAATAGCCCAAACATTATTAATTAAGTATTAATTATGGCATAGAGATAGTAGATTTAACAAGCAGAAAATACTGATGTAATAATAACATTCATTCATACATTATCTGACGCTTTATCCTCTATTAGGGTCGCGGTGGGGTTCCTCATGTCCATTCAGCGAAAAACGTTTTAGGCGCTGGGCAGATACACCCAGGACAGGGGGGCATTCTATCATTGTACACACACTCACTCACAAACACACTCTATATGGGGCAATTTGGAGAATTTAATTGACCTTGATCCATGTTTTTAAACTGTGGGAGGAAACCGGAGAACCCGGAGGAAACCCACGCGGACACAGGGAGAACATGCCAACTCCACCCAAATGGGGATTTGAACCGGGAATCCCTAGTGGTGAGAGGAGAACATGCCAAACCACTAAGCCACCGTGCCCCCCCCCCCCATATATATATATATATATATATATATATATATATATATATATATATATATATATATATGTATATGTGTGTGTGTGTGTGAATGTGTGTGTGTGGCATGGTGGCTTACTGTACCATGCCCATCTGGGTGGAGTTTGCATGTTCTCCCCGTGTCTGCATGGGTTTCCTCCGGGTTCTCCGGTTTTCTCCCACAGTCCAAAAACATGGATTCAATGTGAATTGGATTCTCCAAATTGCCCCATATAGAGTGTGTGTGAGTGAGTGTGTGTACAGTGATAGATTGGCGTCCTGTCCTGGGTGTATCTGCCCAGCGCCCGAAACGTTCTCCTCTGGATGGGCATGGGGAACCCCCCCCCCTCCGGTATCAAGCATTTAATAAAAGTGTCAGGATGCTCTAGAACCCCAACCTGCACCAAATAAGTTTAAGACTCGTTAGTCCCCCTCGCTGTATACGCTTAAAACAGAGTAAATATACAGGAAATCTAATTAAGTCCACTCACTTCTAATTAAAACATTGCTACAGGGTCACATGTGCCGTGCGGCTCACTGACCCGATTCATCTCCTGTGTTTAGAAATAGAGTTAGAAACCTTAGACATCGCGGTCAGTGGGCTTAAAGCCATAAACGCTGACGGACTGTACAGTGTGTGTCTATATAAAGTGTGTGTGTGTGTGTGTGTGTGTGTGTGTGTGTGGGCATGTCTGTCCACATTGTCCACAGATGGAAAAAAACGATATACACTCCACATTTATTCATTTTTTCAATTTTATAATCAAGTTTAGTGGTTTACACGGTGGCTTGGTGGTTTAGCATGTTCTCCTCTCAGCCTTAGGGATTCCCAGTTCGAATTCTAATCATGGTGGAGTTTGCATGTTCTCCCAGAGTCCGCGTGGGTTTCCTCCGTGTTCTCATGTTTCCTCCCACAGTCCAAAAACATGGATTTAAGGTAAAGTGAATGCTCTGAATTGCCCCATATAGAGTGTGTGTGTGTGTGTGTGTGTGTGAGAGTGAGTGTGTTTACAGTGATAGATTCATTATTATTCATATTCATTATCATCCATTTTATCCTGTACTCGGGTAGAGGGGATGTCCATTAGGGGAGAACGTTTCGGGCGCTGGGCAGATACACCCAGGACAGGACGCCAATATATCACTGTACACACACTCACACACACACACACACACACACACACACACACACACACACACACACACACTCTATATGGGGCAAATTAGAGCATTCAACTCACGTAGAATCCATGTTTTTGGACTGTGGGAGGAAACCAACATGGACACGGGGTGAACATGGAGAACATCCACTTAGATTTGGATTCGAACCTGGATCCCCAGCGCTGAGAGGAGAACATGCCATCCACTAAGCCTTCCTGACCAATGATTTGTTAATATGACAAATAAAAGCTTAATATGTAAATGTATAAGGGTGGCACAGTGTTTAGCATGTTCTCCTCTCAGCACTGGGGATTCCTGGTTCGAATCCCAATCTGGGTAGAGTTTGCATGTTCTCCCCGTGTATGCGTGGGTTTTCTCCGGGTTCTCTGGTTTCCTCCCACAGTCCAAAAACATGGATTCAAGGTAAAGTGAATGCTCTGAATTGCCCCATATAGAGTGTGTGTGTGTGTGAGTGTGTGTGTGTTCAGTGATAGATTCATTATTATTAGCGGGGGGGGGGGGGGGGGGGGGTTGGTTCCCCATGCCCATCCTGAGGATAACGTTTCAGGCGCTGGGCAGATACACCCAGGACAGGACACCAATCTATTACTGTTCACACACACACATACTATATGGGGCCATTTAGAGCATTAAACTCACCTTAAAAACCTGGAATCCCTAACACTGAGAGGATAACATACTAATCACCAAGTCTTCCCGACCAATGATTTCTTAATATGACAGATAAAGCTGTAAATGTATAGGGCGGCACGATGGCAGAGTTTGCATGTTCTCCCTGTGTCCACATGGGTTTCCTCCAGGTTCTCCGGTTTCCTCCCACAGTCCAAAAACATGGATCAAGGTCAATTGAATTCTGTGTGTGTGTGAGTGTATGTCCAGTGATAGATTTGGCCCAAGACGTTGTCCCTTAAATGGGCATCGGGGCATGGGGCTTTGGGGCACCCCACCCCCCCACCCCCCCCACGACCCTAATGGAAGCTAAACGGAAGATGATGGATGGATGTAAATGTATATATTTCAGATAAAACTGTACATCGCAGTAGAAACAACCGGTTTACACATAACACATATGGAGTTGAAATTTTTGAGCGGTAGTTCAGTGGTCAGGGCGTGTGGCTATCAATCTGAAGGTTGGGGGTTCAAATCCCAGGTCCACTGAAGTTACCAATGTGGATCCTTGAGCGAGGCCCTTAACCCTCATTGCTCCAGGGATGTTGTGATTAACCCTGTGCTCACCTTGTAAGTCGCTTTGGATAAAAGCGTCCAATAAATGACCAAATGAAATTTAATGTAAATGCCACTCACGCCTCCTGGTCATGCAGCTCCGCTCTCTCAGACAGCTCCTGTTTTAAACTCTCCACTTGAACCTTCAGTTCAATGTTCTGCAAGAAAAACACGAAAGAGCCGATTTTAGATTCCTCAGTTTTATCTGCTTAATCCAGTTTAGTGCTCAGAGCCTAAAAATAGAATGACAGACTGCAGCCACCTGTCCACCTTAACACACACACACACACACACACACACACTCTTTCACTCAGAACCAGTGTGTATGGACGAAATGAACTGCAACATTAAAATAAGAAACAGTAATTTGCTTTCCATCCATTATCTTCCGCTTCATCCTCTACTAGGGTCGTTGGGGGGGGATTCCCCATGCCCATCCAGGGGAGAAGGTTTCGGGCTCTGGGCAGATACACCCAGGACAGGGGGCCAATCTCTCACTGTACACACACTCACACACACTCGATATGGGGCAATTTGGAGCATTCAATTCACCTTGATCCATGTTTTTGGACTGTGGGTTGAAAACGGAGAACCCGGAGGAAACCCATGCAATCACAGGGAGAACATGCAAACTGCACCCAGATTGGGATTCGAACCGGGAATCCCCAGCGCTGAGAGGAGAACATGCTAGAATGCGTTATATAAATAATTATAATTATCCATCCATCCACTATCTTCCGCTTCATCCTCTACTAGGGTCACGGGGCAGGGGGGAGGGGAGGGGGCTTCCCCATGCCCATCCAGGGGAGAACGTTTCAGGCGCTGGGCAGATCACTGCACACACACTCACTCACACACACACACACTCTATATGGGGCAATTTGGAGACTTCAATTCACCCTGAATCCATCTTTTTGGACTGTGGGAGGAAACCGGAGAACCCGGAGGAAACCCACGTGGACACGGGGAGAACATGGGAACTCCACCCAGACTCGCTGAGAGGAGAACATGCCAAACCACCAAGCCCTAAATGTACGTCAGTGCAACAGAGATGCCAAATGCTCAGCCGTGTTTTCCTGAAGCGGCTCTGGACTCACCGTCCGGTGAACGTCCTCACTGCTGCGGTCCTGGAACTTCTGCTGGATCTTCTCCTCCAGGAAGTAGATGCGCAGCTTCAGGCTGAAGTTCTCCTTCTTCAGGTCCTTCAGGTGCTGCGAGACGGTGCGGAAGCTGTTAGGCATCATGCTTCGCCCTCTGTTTGTAATTCACGGCGGGACCTTCTGACGCCTCATCCCCCGGCGTTCAGATTAAAACCCATGTCCCAAATAAAATAATAAACAAGATTTAAAAAACGAAATTGTGAGCTTAGTCTCACTGTAACACAACAACAGTCTGAAGTGTGACCGAGGCGCTCAGTCTGACCTCCTGCTTGCAGATTTGGGTCCAGGGAGGGTACATGATATCTGTTAGTCTTTTTTTAACCCTCGAACCTCTGCCAACTGCGCCCGCAGAACTGTAGAGGATACGCATGAACAACTGCTGTCAGCCGACCCCCCCCCCCCCCCCCGACTGAGAGCGAAGCTTAAAAATAAACCAGGGGTTAAGCATGTTCTCCTCTCAGTGCTGGGGATTCCCGGTTCGTATCCCCATCTGGGTGGAGTTTCCATGTCCTCCCCGTGTCCGTGTGGGTTTCCTCCGGGTTCTCCACAGTGTTCCTCCACAGTCCAAAAACATGGAGAAAGGTCAATTGTATTCTCCAAATTGCCCCATATAGAGTGTGTGTGAGTGAGTGAGTGAGTGTGTAAGTGAGTGTGTGTCCAGTGGTAGATTGGTGTCTTGTCCTGGGTGTATCTGCCCAGCGCCTTCTCCCCTGGATAGGCATGGTGACCCCAACCACCCCCCCCCCGCGACCCTTATAGAGGATAAAGGAGAAGATGATGGATAAATTATTATTATTATTATTATTATTATTATTATTATTATTATCATGAGGGCGGCATGGTGGCTTAGTAGTTAGCATGTTCTCCTCTCAGTGCTGGGAATCCAGTTTCCACGTTCTCCCCAAACGCAATCCAAAAACATGGATTCAAGGTAAATTGAATGCTCCTAATTGCCCCATATAGAGTGTGTGTGTGAGTGGGGAACCCCACCCCCCCATAACCCTAGGATAAAGCAGAAGATAATGAAGACTAATGAAATTAGGATGCATTATGGTAGAAGCTTTACCAGGCTCTCACCATTAGGGGGCAGTGTAGCTCTATGCAGTGTGATTTATGTAAAGCAGGCCTGTTGGAGGGGTTATTTTTGGAAGGCATCTGGTTTCAGCTGTCATTGTGGAATTCTGTGAGGAGCTGGACTCACTCACTCATCCAGCTGACAGACTGAATAAATAATTACCTTTAAAAGCTGCAAAGAGCTTAATTACACTGAAAAAAATCACTACAAATTATAATTTAGATGCCAGATCTCATTTAACAGTACTTAATATGTGCTTCAAATAAATACTAAATAATACTTCTGTTTTTGTTGCTTCATTTCAAACACTCTGGCTCTTTGATTAGAAGCAACTGTAATTATAGGAACCGTCACTCAATGTTCTGGTTTTAAGAAACTATTCCTAAGGCTTACTGGCTTACAATGGTGATATTAATTCATGTATTTGTGTATTAATAGCTAATAAAGATTATAATCCTCCTTAGGTAGGCCCATCAAGGGGAGAAGTTTTAGGGTGCTGGGCAGATACACCCAGGACAGGACACCAATCTATCACTGTACACACACTCACTCTTGAGGCAATTTGGAGCATTCAATTTACCTTGAATCCATGTTTATGGACTGCAAGAGGAAACCCACTTGAACATGGGGAGAACATGTAAACTCCACCCAGATTGCGATTCGAACCTGGATTCCCAGCGCTGATAGGAGAACATGCTAAACACTAAGCCACCCTGTCACCCAATGAAAATAATAATAATAATAATCCATCCATCTATTATCTTCCACTTTATCCTCTATTAGGGTCATGGGGGGGGGGTTCTCCATGCCCATCCAGGGGAGAACGTTTCAGGCGCTGGGCAGATACACCCAGGACAGGACGCCAATCTATCACTGTACACCAACACACTCACACCTACACACTCTATATGGGGCAATTTGGAGAACTCAATTGACTTGATCCATGTTTTTGGATTGCGGGAGGAAACCGGAGAACCCGGAGGAAACCCACACGGACACGGGGAGAACATGGATTCCCAGCGCTGAGAGGAGAACATGCTAACCACTAAGCCACCATACCACCCAATGATAATAATAACATTAAAATTTAATTATAACATTCATAATTATACTTATTTTTATTATTAAAACAGGCGGCACGGTGGCTTAGTGGTTAGCACGTTCGCCTCTCAGCGCTAGGGATTCCAGGTTTGAATCCCCATCTGATTGGAGTTTCCATGTTCTCCCAGTGTCTGCGTGGGTTTCCTCCGGGTTCTCCGGTTTCCCACAGTCCAAAAACATGGATCAAGTCTATTGAACTCTCCCAATTTCCCCTCTATAGAGTGTGTTTGTGTGAGTGAGTGTGTGCCCAGCGATGGATTGGCGCCCTGTCCTGGGTCTATCTGCCCAGCGCCCGAGACGTTCTCCCCTGGATGGGCATGGGGAACCCCACCGCGACCCTAATAGAGGATAAGCGGGAGATAATGAATGAATGAATAAATGAATTATTATTAAAACCATAGAACATTTAAAAAGGCTCGGTCTTCTCTGATCTTGAGCTTGGACCTTGGTACCCGCTGGATCAGCTGATCAGGGCAGGGCGAGTCTGTTTAAATATTAAAAAACAAATAAAAGAATCTTCAAATGAACTGCACCATGCATTGGTAGCCACTGGAGGGAGCCCTAATGGGAGTGATGTATATTAATGTATATTGAAATCCTCCACCCTCCGCCTCCAGAAACGTCGCAGTGTGACTATCTAAAAACGCCAATTCTGAATTAAATAAATTAGGAACGCAGACTATTATTATGAGCTAACGAGTATTTTTAAAGCGACATTTGACGATTCCTTTTTCATTCTATACCGTGACCCCGCCTTCCTTCATTCAGCAGACCCCTTTACGATGCCCCCTTCATTTCTCCTACTCAGCTTTCCATTATTTCTTCCTTTTGGGGGTAAATGTGTCCCAGATGTGGTGGAGGAGACGGGTGCCAGTAGTGTGTGAGTGCAGCAGGGCTCGATTCTAAGCCCACTGCACTTGTGCCAGTATCTTTGGGGGAGGTTTTTTCCAGCTTGTGTGCCAATGTGTAAATACACACATACAATCTGACGGAGTGTGTGTGTGACTCAGACACCCACATCTTGGTTCGTTGCCATAACGACTGCCTGGGAGACTTAATAATAATAATAATAATAATAATAATAATAATAATAATAATAATAATAATCTGAGAGAGTTTGTGTTTGTAAAGAGGCACTGACACACAGCCACCCTGACAACTGGGAGTCAGTCATTAAAAAAAAATGGTCACGATATCAAAGCTACCAAATCGCCGGTGAAATCGCCGGAGCAAAACGTCTGCACAACATCTGGAAAGCATGCACAGGCCGACGCCTTCGCCTCAGAAGTCAGCTGACTGATTTCCCCCAAGGTCTCCGACCAATCAGCATCCCGGCGTGGTGCCTTCAAAACCTTCTTTTGATGAATCACGCCAGGCCTGCGCGTTTCAGGCTCAGGGCCGAACGCCTCCTTCTGGGTTCGACGCGCTGCCCCCTGGAGTCCGGGAAGAGTATCCACGCAGGACCAGCACGCATGACGGATGGGCCTGCAGTCCGGCTCGGTTCTGCTGTGTCTGACTGATCGTCCCACTGAAAGGATTAGGTTTGCAATCCCCCCCCCCGCCCCCCACCCCCCCGCCTTTCTGTCTTTTTTTCCTTTGTTTTCTCTCTCACTTTCCCCATTTTCACACACACACACACACACACATGCACACACACACACACACACACATACACACACCTGCATTCACACATGCACATGCACACACGTATGCACACACACACAAACACAGACGCACACACACATATGTATACACACGCACATGCACACACCCACTCACACATACGTATATATATACACACACACACGCACACATATATACACACACTTGCACATGCACACACCCACTTACACATACGCACAGCTGCATACACACACATACACACACACACATATATACACACACACACACACACACACACACACACACACACACACACACATATATATATATATATATATATATATATATATATATATATATATATATATATATATACATACACACACACACATGCACATGCACACATCCACTTAAACATACGGACAGCTGCATACACACATATACACACACACGTATACACATGCACATGAACACACCCACTCACACATATGCACACCTGCATACACACACGAATACACACACATGCACACATGTATACACACACATGCACATATACACACACACATATACACACACGCACACACGTATACACACACACACACACAAACACTCATACATACACAAACACACCCACACACACACCCCACACCAAAATAACGTGAAATAAAAGCTAATAATAAAACTGTGAGAGACACAAACTACAAAAAAACTTTTTATGAATTTTTTTTTTTTCCTAAAGCAGAGATCCAATGTGAACCGATTCATCAGCCGTATGTTTGTGTGTTTCCAGCCAAACACTTTGGAAGGTCAGGTTAAATGTTTTTTTCATCCTGCAGTGATCATTTTATCAGCTGTGAGCTTTCCATCCAGAGAAACTTCATGTTGAATCATTTAAACAAAGCGACTCACAGCTCCCACCAGACTTGATTCGACTTGATTCATTGGTTCAGAATGCGTTATCTGTTTCCACATTCAGTGCCCTGTTCCCCTCTAAATCACCCATTCATTGCTTCATTCACTGATTCACTCTGTAAAATATTTGGCAGGAAAAGATTCCAGAAGAATTTTTTTTTTTTTTTTTGTATTTTTCACAAATTAAGTAAAGATTCTATTTTTAGAATCTGAATCAGAATCAGATTTCAGGATTTTCTCCCACAGTCCAAAAACATGGATAAAGGTCAATTGAATTCTCCAAATTGCCCCATATAGAGTGTGTTTCGGGCGCTGGGCGGATACACCCAGGACAGGACACCAATCTATCACTGTACTCACACTTACACACACACACTCTATATGGGGCAATTTGGAGAGCTCAATTGACCTTGATCCATGTTTTTGGACTGTGGGAGGAAACCGGAGAACCCGGAGGAAACCCACACAGACACGGGGAGCACATGCAAACTCCACCCAGATTGGGATTTGAGCGGGAATCCCTCGTGCTGAGAGGAGAACAGGCCAATCACTAAGCCACCTTGCCACCCATCCATCCATTATCTTCCACTTAATTCTCTACAAGGCTCGTGGGGGGGGAAGTTCCCTATGTCCGTCCAGGGGAGAACGTTTCGGGCGCTGGGCAGATACACCCAGGACAGGACACCAATCTATCACTGTACACACACTCACTCACACACACACGCTCTATATGGGGCAATTTGGAGAACTCAATTGACCTTGATCCATGTCTTTGGACTGTGGGAGGAAACCGGAGAACCTGGAGGACACCCACACGAACACGGGGAGTACATGCAAACTCCACCCAGATTGGGACTCAAACCTGTGTCCCCAAAGGAGAACATGCCAACCACTAGCCCTTGGTGCCATTCTTTTTTAGAGGAACTATAAAATTGAATTTAATTGTATAGTATTTACAGTGATAGATTGGTGTCCTGTCCTGGGTGTATCTCCCAGCGCCCGAAACGTTCTCCCCTGGATGGGCATAGGGAACCCCCCCCCCCCCCCTGCGACCCCAATAGAGGATAAAGCGGAAGATAATGGATGGATGGATGTATAGCGTGTCTACAGTGAATCCCGACATGTTATATTTGTGTTATAGAACCCTTGTAGAGAGTTTTGATGGTTTAATGAGCAGAGTGAGAGGATGCAGAAGGGACACGTCAACGTTCTGGAGAGCTCCTTCACGGGCAGAACATCTGAGGCTGGGCTCTCATCTCTCAGAACACATTCAGAGGTGCAAGTTCTGTTTTCCTGCCAGGCAGGATGTGACCTCAGCGCCCCTCCTTAACATGGAAAAAAGAATGAGGGCGGGAGGCGTGGGGGTGTGGGCTTGTGGGATGGGGTGTGCTCGCAAGAGGCCTGGGTCACTTGTAAGCCCAGCTGCCACGAGGCTAAGGATGGCCAGAGTGGCGGTACACACCCACACACACACACACACACGCACACATACACATACACACACACACACACACACACACACATACACATATATAAACACACACACAGATGCACACACCCCCTCACACATATGCACACCGGCACACACACGCACATACACACACACACAAATACATATAAATACACACGCACATGCACACAACCACTCACACATACGCACACCTGCATAAAAAAACATCTCCTTAGTGTTTAGCATGTTCTCCTCTCAGCACTAGGGATTCCTGGTTCAAATCCCAAACTGGGTGGAGTTTGCATGTTCTCCCCGTGTCTGCGTAGGTTTCCTCCGGGTTCTCCAGTTTCCTCCCACAATCCAAAAACATGGATCAAGGTTAAATTGAATGCATCAAATTGCCCCATATAGAGTGTGTGTGTCTGTGTGAGT
This sequence comes from Corydoras maculifer, assembly GCA_019802435.1. Lineage (NCBI taxonomy): Eukaryota > Metazoa > Chordata > Actinopteri > Siluriformes > Callichthyidae > Corydoras > Corydoras maculifer. The sequence continues at coordinate 224,026 of JAFMOD010000913.1, forward strand.
GAGTGTGTACAGTGATAGATTTCCCCCCTGTCCTGGGTGTACATGCTCAGCGCCCCCCAACCCCCCCCCCCTCCCCGCGACCCTAATAGAGGATAAAGTGAAAGATAATGGATGTATATTAAAGAAGCAATAAAACAACTCATTAGTGGTTAAGCATGTTCTCCTCTCAGCGCTGGGGATTCCCACTCCCAATCTGGGTGGAGTTTGCATGTTCTCCCCATGTCCGTGTGGGTTTCCTCCGGGTTCTCCAATATTCTCCCATTGTCCAAAAACATGGATCAAGTCAATTGAATGCTTCAAATTGCCCCATATAGTGTGTGTCTGTGTGTGTGTGTGTGTGTGTACAGTGATAGATTGGTGTCCTGTCCTGGATGTATCTGCCCAGCGCCCAAAACGTTCTTCCCTGGATGGGCATGTGGAACCCCCCCCCTCCCGCGACCCTAATAGAGGATAAAGCTTAAGATAATGGATGGATGAATGATTTAAAGGAAGATGCCAATGAACCAACGACCGAATAATGAGTAACGCAATCATTAATGCTGCTCTGCCACACACATACGTAACCGAAACAGATCACATGACAAAACACAACGAATCAGTGAAACAAAGCAAGTTCATTAACCAAACAATGATGAAACACAGAGGTAAGGAAGGAGCCTCACTCCTCACAGTAACTCTATAACGTTTCATAAACGTCATCATCATACGCGATCATCATGAAGCTGTATATTCAGAGCATCCAGATCGCAGGCAGAATTCTGTTTAACGGAGAGCAAGCAGAGCGGCGCATCTATAAACACAAATCACAACCTCAATGCTGCCTTTAATTCACTGATTACTCTATAATCACTCTATAAGAGTCATCCAGCACACTGCATTACACTGATTTTTAACCAGCACTCATCTATATATAGATAATGAGCATGACTAAAAACTGAAAAAAGAAAAATACATTAAAAAAATAATAAATTACATATCTATAGGGCAGCTTATATATATATATATATATGGTTAGCATGTTCTCCTCTCAGTACTAGGGATTCCCGGTTCGAATCTGGGTGGAGTTTGTATGTTCACCCCGTGTCTGCATGGGTTTCCTCCGGGTTCTTCAATTTCCTCCCACAGTCCAAAAACATGGATCAAGGTCAATTGAGTTCTCCAAATTGCCAATATATATATTCATTCATTCATTATCTTCCGCTTTATCCTCTATTAGGGTCGCGGTGGGGTTCCCCATGCCCATCCAGGGGAGAACGTCTCGGGCGCTGGGCAGATAGACCCAGGACAGGGCGCCAATCTATCGCTGGGCACACACTCACTCACACACACTCTATAGGGGGCAATTTTGAGAATTAAATTAACTTGTTCCATGTTTTTGGACTGTGGGAGGAAACCGGAGAACCCGGAGAAAACCCACGCGGACACGGGGAGAACATGGAAACTCCACCCAGATGGGGATTCGAACCGGGAATCCCTAGCGCTGAGAGGAGAACGTGCCAACCACTAAGCCACCGTGCCGCCCACCAATATATATATACAGTGGGTTGCAAAAGTATTCATACCCCTTGAACTTTTCCATATTTTGTCACATTACAACCACAAACATAAATATATTTCACTGGAATTTAATGTGAAAGACCAACACAAAGTGGTATACAATTGTGAAGTGGAATGAAAGTTATACATGAATCAACAATTTTTTTACAAATAAAAAACTGAAAAGTGCGATGTGCAAAATTATTCAGCCCCCCTGAGTCAATACT
>JAFMOD010000914.1:0-12499 GCA_019802435.1 Corydoras maculifer
CCCCCCCCCACATACACACACACACACACACGACCCTACATTTAGTCATTTAGCAGACGCTAAATATGGGGCAATTTGGAGCATTCAGTTGACCATCATCCATGTTTTTGGACTGTGGGAGGAAACCGGAGAATCCGGAGGAAACCCACGCAGACACGGGGAGAACATGCGAACTAGTAGAAGATAAAGCAGAAGATAATGACTTGTGTTGTTCTCTCTTATGTAAATCATTTGGGATAAAAGTGTCAGCTAAATAATTAAATATAAATGTAAATGATGTAATTATTAATTCCAGATGTTTACATACACACATGTATATAAGCATATAAGTCTGTATATACACAGGGGGGTTCAAAAGTCATTAAACAGTGTATACATATGTTATATCTATATGTATGCAACCCCCCCTACATAAATTCATATATATGAGCACGCTTTAAATCATCGCGCCTCACGATGGGCGGATCGGCTTCCCGATTCGCACCTTTAATGGAAAGCCTTAATGAAAACCTGACTCCTGACGAGGTCGTCACCCCAGAGCTCTGCTTACGATTCCAGCCAGGTGAATAATTAAGATCTTTAATAAAGACATTAAATGCAGAACTGCTTGGGTGATTCTAGTGTCAGTGACATATAACCCCCATGGTCCAAAGCGGGTGAGGGGGGGGGGGACGACGCAGTCTGTTTCTCCGAATTTGCAGCGGTTGCAGATAAAGGCAACATTATTGAAAAGAGGTTGGGTTTCTTTTTTTGGCTTGGAGGAGGAAAAAAAAAAAAAGCCTTCCTTATCCGACACGACTGTCCAGCGGTGCAGAAAATTCTGTCTGTAAAGACACGGCGTGATAAGGTCGGCGCGGTGAATCATGTGCCGAACCCAAACTTAACCCCATTTAGCCCCGTGTGCATGAGCAGAGATGTTTTGAATGGCAACACATTTTTACAGGCAGCATACACACACACACACACACACACACACACACACACACACACACACACACACACACACACTGTGTGAAGTCAGAGCACGTGCCCGGAGCGGTGCACAGCCCTGTACACGACGCCCGAAGAGCAACTGCAGTTAGTTGACTTGTCTAAGGGCACTTCAGCCATAGTGCTTGGTGCGGCGGCTCCGAGTCAAACACAGGTTGGAAGGTAAAGCCTCCAGGTGCATTGTGGGTTGGCATCGCCATTTATTTGGTGTAAAAGCTTATTATTGACGTCAGTGACCCTTCACTGAGCTAACGCTCTAAAGAACAGCCAGAGAACCAGACATCTTCATGGACATCTGCACCTCCAGGTACATCCTGCACATCCAGAGGAGAACGTTTCAGGGTGCTGGACATACACCCAGGAGAGGGCGCCAGTCTGTCACTGTGCACACACACAAACACACACTGTGTGTAAATATATTGTACACTCATTGTAAATGTATATATATATATATATATCCATCCATTATCTTCCGCTTTATCCTCTATTCGGGCCACGGGGGGGGGGGGGATTCCCTATGCCCATCCAGGGGAGAACGTTTCGGGCGCTGGGCAGATACACCCAGGACAGGACACCAATCTATCACTGGACACACACTCACTCACACACTTACTCACACAGACACACTCTATATGGGGCAATTTGGAGAATTCCATTGACCTTGATCCATGTTTTTCGGACTGTGGGAGGAAACCGAAGAACCCAGAGGAAACGCACGAGGACACGGGAGAACATGGAAACTCCACCCAGATGGGGATTCGAACCGGGAATCCCTAGTGCTGAGAGGAGAACATGCTAAACCACTAAGCCACTGTGCCGCCCTGTGTATATATTTGTGTAACTATTTGTTATTCCAAATACACTGCTGGCTGTACCGTGTATAACTATGCATGTGATAAATAAACTTGATTTGATTTGGGGCAATTTAGCGCAGCCAATTTACCTTTAATCCGTTTTTTTTGAACGTTGGGAGGAAACAGGAGAACCCAGAGTACTTGCTGGGACGGGGAATCGAACCGGGGACCTTCTGGTACCTTAAAGCTGGTTCCTTAACCACAAGCCTGCCACTGCCTCGCTGCCCGGCTATCGGTCAAGTACCGGGACACTGACCTGCGGCGGAGGGGAACGCGTCGAGCTCGAGAGTTATTGTTTAAATAGCGATACGTGAGTATAAATCCACTGATTGTTTTCTCTGGAACTCATTGAAACGAGATAAAAAAGCTAGCTGGAACAATAACGCCGCTGCGATTCATGATTTCCAATAAGTTAGTATCAAATTACGGCGGCTTAGCAATTAGCCATAATGATTTCATTTCCTCGCGGCTGCCGCGCGGCCCGACGAGCAGGCTGCCAGCTACGTGAGGATTAAACAAAATGAGTTTCTCTCGGCGCCATTCTTCACCGGGGCCATCAGACACTGACGAGGTTACAAGGGAAATGTCAAAACTGAGCATCGTCTCCGTTTTCGTCTCCGTTTCCGTCTCCGTTTTCATCTCCACCCGTTTTCGTCTCCGTTTTGTGTCCGTTTTCGTCTCCATCCGTTTTCGTCTCCGTTTTCATCTCCGTTTTCATCTCCATCCGTTTTCGTCTCCGTTTTGTGTCCGTTTTCGTCTCCATCCGTTTTCGTCTCCGTTCATCTCCATCCGTTTCCGTCTCCGTTTTCATCTCCATCCGTTTTCGTCTCCGTTTTCGTCTCCGTTTTCGTCTCCGTTTTCGTCTCCATCCGTTTCCGTCTCCGTTTTCATCTCCATCCGTTTTCGTCTCCCTTTCCGTCTCCGTTTTCATCTCCATCCGTTTTCGTCTCCGTTTTCATCTCCGTTTCCGTCTCTGTCCGTTTTCGTCTCTGTTTTCGTCTCCGTTTTCATCTCCGTTTCCGTCTCTGTCCGTTTCAGTCTCCGTTTTCGTCTCCGTTTTCATCCCTGTTTTCCTCTCCGTTTCCATCTCCATCCGTTTTAGTCTCTGTTTTCGTCTCCGCTTTTCATCTTCGTTTCCGTCTCTGTCCATTTTAGTCTCTGTTTTCGTCTCCGTTTTCGTCTCCGTTTTCATCTGCGTTTTCGTCTCCGTCTGTTTTAGTCCCCGTTTAAGTCTCCGTTTTCATCTCCGTTTTCGTCTCCATCCGTTTTAGTCTCCGTTTTAGTCTTGTCCGTTTTAGTCTTGTCCGTTTTCGTCTCCGTTTTCGTCTCCGTTTTCCGTCTCCATTTTCGTCTCCATTTTCGTCTCCGTCTGTTTTCATCTCTGTTTTCATCTCCGTTTTCTTCTCCGTTTTCGTCTCATCTGTTTTCGTCTCCATTTTCGTCTCCGTTTTTGTCTCCATTTTCGTCTTGTCCGTTTTCGTCTCCGTTTGCGTCTCGTCCGTTTTCGTCTCCTTTTTCGTCTTAGTTTTCGTCTTCGTTTTCGTCTCCGTCTTGCGGCGCGGAGCGTTGCAGGCTACGCCGCTGCGTCTAATAGGCACACTGATAAAATTCCACGGCGCCCCGTGTCCGGGGGATAATATATTCGGGGTATAATTTCGCTCCTGCTGCGTACGCTGATGGCCTTTTCATGTTTAGGTAAATACCAGGAGGTCGGTCCAGAAAAAAAACGCCGAGCCTGAAAGCATGTAATTGGGAGTGTTAGAGCACGAGCGTGAGGAGACGCGGAGACGCTTTCATGTCTCCCAAAAACAAAACAAGATTATTACGTGTTCATCGTGTATTATAACAGCATTCATAGACATTAATGCAGTAATAATTCAGATGTTTATCCATTATCTTCCGCTTTACTAGGGTAAAGTAGAGGAGGGGGTGGGGTTCCCCATGCCCATCCAGGGGAGAACGTTTCGGGTGCTGGGCAGATACACCCAGGACAGGACGCCAATCTATCTCTGGACACACACTCACACACACAGACACACTGTATATGGGGCAATTAGGAGAATTGAATTGACCTTGATCCATGTTTTTTGGACTGTGGGAGGAAACCGAGAACCTGGAGAAGACCCACATGGAGACGGGGAGAACATGCAAACTCCATCCAGATTGGGATTTTAACTGGGAATCACTAGTGCGGAGAGGAGAACATGCTAAACCACTAAGCCACTTTATCTATCTATCTATCTATCTATCTATCTATCTATCTATCTATCTATATATATATATATATAGAGAGAGAGAGAGAGAGAGAGAGAGAGCGGGGGGGGGGCGGCACTATGGTAAGCATGTGCCAGTTCTCCCTGTGTCCGCGTGGGTTTCCTCCGGGTTCTCCAGTTTCCTCCCACAGTCCAAAAACATGGATCAAGGTCAATTGAGTTCTCTAAATTGCCCCATATAGAGTGTGTCTGTGTGAGTGTGTGTGTGCCCAGTGATGGATTGGCGTCCTGTCCTGGATCTATCTGCCCAGCGCCCGAAATGTTCTCCCCTGGATGGGCATGGGGAACCTCCCCCCTGACACTAATAGAGGACAAAGTGGAAGATAATGGATGGATGTTCATTGTCGTTATTTTGGGGTTCTCTCAGAGAGGTCACACACTGCTTCCAACATACACGACGGCACCCGACCAATGGGCTGTCAGCAGGAGGGAACCTTTCCGAGGGAACCTTTCGGATCACGCGGCGCGGGTCCCGGCCGCCCCGGGTCGGAACCTTCCCGCCGCTGCGGCAGAGCTGAAAGCAGATAATCCGCGGAAATGGTTCTGAAATGCAACCGTGGAAGCGTGCAGCGGGTCCGGGTTCTGAGCTCACAGCGGCTGTCCAGAACAAACAGTAGACACAGAACTTCACCTGAATACAGATCACAGCTCTGTCTCCGGACGTTCCGTCCACAGGTCTTACCCAGTGCCGTGGATCCATGAGTCATGTGACCGCCGTGGACATTCAGTTCGATCCAAAATATCATTCATTCATTCATTATCTTCCGCTTTATCCTCTGTTAGGGTCATGGGGGGGGGGGGTTCCCCATGCCCATCCAGGGGAGAAGGTTTCGGGCGCTGGGCAGATAGACCCAGGACAGGGCGCCAATCCATCGCTGGGCAGACACTCACTCACACAGACACACTCTATATGGGGCAATTTGGAGAATTCAATTGACTTGATCCATGTTTCTCCGGAAACCGGAGAACCCTGAGGAAACCCACGTGGACACGGGGAGAACATGGAAACTCCACCCAGATGGAGATTCGAACCGGGAATCCCTAGTGTTGAGAGGAGAACATGCTAAACCACTAAGCCACCGTGCCGCCACCTTCAGTTCAGATGTTTACATTACTTTCTGTACAGTCCTCCACTCTCACTCCAACCATGGTGTACTCTATCAGACTCTCTCTCTCTCTCTCTCTCTCTCTCGCTCGCTCGCTCACTCTCATCAGTTTTGTCATTTCCTCGTTTTAGCTCTCATTCTTGTTCCGAGGCGAAGATGTCAAGCAACATTATTTACTGAAAGGTCAGTGCTGTGAGCTACCGCCGGAAAAACTTTTTCCCTTTCCTTCTCGTCTCAAAGAAAAACTCCCGCCTGACCTTAACTGCCCCGCGCGGGTTCCAGGCTACACCCACATTCAGCTCCACGCGCTCCACTGCGGCGCTATTTGTGGAATTATGCTGCTTTTAATCGGAACCCGCAATGGTGACGGTAACACGACTCCAGACCTGGTGGTTCTGCGGCGGCTCCGAGTCAAACACAGGTTGGAAGGTAAAGCCTCCAGGTGCATTGTGGGTTGGCATCGCCATTTATTTGGTGTAAAAGCTTATTATTGATGTCAGTGACCCTTCACTGAGCTAACGCTCTAAAGAACAGCCAGAGAACCAGACATCTTCATGGACATCTGCACCTCCAGGTACATCCTGCACATCCAGAGGAGAACGTTTCGGGGTGCTGGACATACACCCAGGAGAGGGCGCCAGTCTATCGCTGTGCACACACACAAACACACACTGTTTGGGGCGATTTAGCACAGCCAATTGACCTTTAATCCACGTTTTTGGACTTGAAAACGGAGAACCCAGAGAAAATCCACACGGATACAGGGAGAACATGCAAACTCCAAGATTGGGATTCGAACCCGAAACCCACCACGATGCTCTCCGCTTGCCCCGCCCACTTTGCTTTGCTCTCTGGGAAAGGCGTGCGAATGGGCCATGACCCTGTTGGAGAACATGCCCACAGAACTCGCAGGTGTCGGGGGGGGTGGGTGGGATGGGGACATCCACCCATCCATTCATTATATTAGGGTCGCGGGGGGAGGGGGAGGTTTCCTATGCCCATCCAGGGGAGAACATGTCGGGCGCTGGGCAGATAGACCCAGGACAGGACGCCAATCCATCGCTGGGCACACACTCACTCACACACACACACTATATGGGGCAATTTGGAGAGTTCCATTGACCTTGATTCCATGTTTTTTGCACTGTGGGAGGAAACCGGAAAACCCGGAGGAAACCCACCCGGACTCGGGGAGAACATGGAAACTCCACCCAGATGGGAATTTCCAACCGGGAAGGGGGTGGGGGGGGCTGGCATTGGTTTTAAAATAGACTAAAATACAAATGTGCGTTAATTCCCTTTAATTACAGTCATTGCCGATGGCTCCGCTTTCCTTCCCTTCAGCGGCGCTGCGTTTACGTCACAATCAAAGAAATAAATGCAGCGTTCACTTTAACGAAACAGCTCGTCGTTCAGTAATTAGAAAAGTCCACATACATTTTTCACTCTTTTGCCAAAGAGTGAGTTCAAGGTTGGACACATAAATATAAATCATTAAAATCTGCAGAAATGCATTTGATTAATTAGACTCGAATGCCGGAAATGGTGTTTTAATGAAATGCGCATTAACAGAGCGGCTTTGAGTCTTTGAGAGCGCCACCTGGAACCCGCATACGGAGCGCTCAGCTGCTCCACGGACGTTCCACCGACCCCCTCACCCCTCACACTGCTGTCAGCTGAAGTGCAGAGGGAACGCCGAAGGAACGTTTGATCTCTGCTTGTCCATTGAGTCTCACAGGAAAGCTGAAACGTGTGAACGCTGCATTATTTCCCAACTGGACTCGTCCATCCATCCATCCATTATCTTCCGCTTCATCCTCTATTAGGGTCGCGGGGGGAGGTTCCACATGCCCATCCAGGGGAGAACGTCTCGGGTGCTGGGCAGATACACCCAGGACAGGACACTAATCAACTGGACTCGTTTTTGCACAAATTAACGCTGAGTTTCAGTAATTAATAATGTTAGGACGGAGAGTCAGGTTTCCTGAGAGGTGGAACATGCCGGACTCACAGGACTCAGACGTCAGGCCCCCCCCACCCCCTACCCCCCCTCACCTCCCCTCCCCTCCATCATTACGGAACGCTTTAATCAGAACCCGCATGTTGGACGAGCACATGGCGGTGGACCTCACCTCTGTGATCATGAAGAGCTTTGAGGACCTCCGCTGCTCTGCGTATGAAGCCAGCGGGCCTCGCGGATGTCGGCATCAGTTCCGCCTTGTTCTGCGTCCGGTGTTATACGGACTCTCTCTATCAGGAACACGTGTGCGCCTCGTTCGCCCAATTAGCTAATTATCTAATCGGCCAATTGTGTTGCAGCAGCACGAGGTATGAAATCACGCCGCTTCAGGTTTGTACTCATAATCCCATCTCATTATCCTCCCCCTAAAACTGTGGTATGGTAGCGGGGGGGGGGGGGGGGCACGTATTTTAGGAACAGGGCAGATACACCCAGGACAGGGCAACAATCTACTGCTGAACACACACTCGATTACACCATATAGGGGCAATTCGGAGCAGCTCGGAGAAGATTTTCACCTTGAATTCATGTTTTGGGACCACTAAGCCACCGTGCCGTCCCCTCGTCTGCTGAATGACTAAATGTAAATATAGAGAGCAGAGGACACAGTATGTTCTGTAGAAAACAAACCGATGGACTACAGTCTGGAACAATACAACTGTAGAGAAGTCCATCTCTACAGGAAGTGGAACTGAGAACATGGACAATAAGTGGAGCGTGTCCAAACTTTTGACCCGTACTGTATGTGTATATATATATATATATATGTGTGTGTGTGTGTGTGTGTGTGTGTGTGTGCAGTTTGTCCTTGCTGAACTCCCGTTGCATTTCAGATCAGTCTCTCTCGCCGTTTTCCTTTTTTTTTTCCGTCGCTGAACGCAGGGCGAAGCGTGTGTAAATGTCAAGGACTTGTTTCGCTGCACCTGGCGCCCGGCGACACACTGCAAAGTGTGTTTTTGGCAAATGACAGAGAATTAAAAATGTATTAAACTGATTGTGTGCTTCGTTTGCTTTTTCGGGGAAACCAATCCGCCGGGCGACCCCGCCGGCCGAGTTTAAGGAGCGGTGCTAACTGACCGGCGTCAGAAGCCGAGTTTGACTTTGGTTACCTTATAGGTTTCCCACAAATGCTGCTTGACATTTTGAAAAGGTTAATGTGCTGCAAAAATTACCATTAAAAGGGCAGATAATATTTTGAAACTGAGTAATAAGTGTGCAGATTACGAGGAACGCAGCTCCCCCCCAACCCCTCAGTGACCAGTGTTTGGTTCCAACTTTAGTCCATTCAAGACCCTCCCCCCTCCATCTCCATCCAGGGGAGAATGTTTCGGACGCTGGGCGGATACACCCAGTACAGGGTGGCAATCCATCACTGGACACTCACTTACTCATAAAAACACACACTAAATATATAGGGGCAATTTAGAGCAGCCAATTCACCTTGAATCCATGTTTTGGACAGTGAGAACTAGACCCGGAGCACATCTTTCGCATCAGGACTTTGATTCCCGGCTCTTTCACACCGGTGGTTTCAGATCAGACCAAAGTTAGAAAGTCCAGAGCAAACGAGGTGTGAAACTTTTTGGAAAGCTCGAAGGAAATAAGGTGCAGTTGCTGTTTGATGCCTCCGGCCTGATGTTTCGGGTCATTAAGCTGCATTTACACCTCACTCTCACAGTAAAGAGGTCTGTACAGTATCAAAGATAAAAAAGAAAAAGAAATAAAGAATAAAACCATTTACAGTTTACTGAAGCAGCCAATGGAAATACAGCAGACGTGAACAATACATATAAAAAATGTATAATTCATTAATTCATTCATTCATTATCTCCCGCTTTATCCTCTATTAGGGTCGCAGTGGGGTTCCCCATGCCCATCCAGGGGAGAACGTCTCGGGCGCTGGGAAGATACACCCAGGACAGAGCGCCAATCCATCGCTGGGCAATGTATAATTCATTCATTCATTATCTTCCCGCTTTATCCTCTATTAGGGTCGCGGGGGGGGGGTGGTCTGTGTGAGTGAGTGTGTGCCCAGCGATGGATTGGTGCCCTGTCCTGGGTGTATCTGCCCGGTACCCGAAACGTTCTCCCCAGGATGGGCATGGGGAACCCCACCGCGACCCTAATAGAGGATAAAGCGGAAGATAATGAATGAATGACACAAGAAAACAAAAATTGTTAAAAAAACAACAAAAAAACCCTAAAATTCTTATTGACGAAAAATGTAATTGGTGAAAGGGAAAAAAAATAGTAAATGGACAAAAAAATAACACAAAAAAAGAAAAAATTGGTGAACAAGAAAAAAAATAATAAACAAAAAAACTAAAAGCAAATCTAAAATTGATGAACAAAAAAAAATAGTGAACAAAAAACACAAAAATTTTATTTAAAAAAATGTAATTGTGAACAAAAAAAACTGAAATTAGTGAAAGGGAAAAAATAATAATTAATAAATTCATTCATTCATTATCTCCCGCTTTGTCCTCTATTAGGGTCGCGGTGGGGTTCCCCATGCCCATCCAGGGGAGAACGTCTCGGGCGCTGGGCAGATAGACCCAGGACAGGACGCCAATCCATCGCTGGGCACACACTCACTCACACACACACTCTTTATGGGGCAATTTGGAGAATTCAATTGACTTAATCCATGTTTTTGGACTGTGGGAGGAAACCGGAGAACCCGGAGGAAACTCACGCGGACACGGGGAGAACATGGAAACTCCACCCAGATGGGGATTCGAACCGGGAATCCCTAGTGCTGAGAGGCGAACGTGCTAAACCACTAAGCCACCGTGCCGCCTATTAATAAATTAGTGAACAAAATTAATAAGAACAAAAAAAAGTATGTAAAATTAATTCAAAAATTAAAAATTTGGATTGAAAAGTTTTTTGTTGAGCTGAGGTGAATCCATGTTTTGGACAGGGGGAACGAGAGCCGGAGCACCTCTTTAGATATTTCTTTTGGGTCAGAACTGTGATTTCAAGTTCAAGTTCAAGTTATTTATTTCTATAGCGCTTTTTACAACAGTACATTGTCACAAAGCAGCTTTACAGAATGAAAAGCCTTTAAACCCCCAAAGAGCAAGCCGAAGCGACAGTGGCAAGAAAAAACTCCCTTTTATGTTGTTATTCAAGGAAGAAACCTTGGGAGGACCAAGACTCAGTGGGGGACTCATCCTCCTTGAGCGGCCAGACAGCAACAACAATGTAGGACAGACATGTAGAGACATTTAACAAATGGAAAAACTAAAAACTGGAAAACTATATGTGAGTCCATTAGGGGGCGTCCTGCAGGACCGCCAGTCCAATTAATAATCAGGTTCCATCCAGTGTTCATCGGCAGAGCCATGGATGAAGATTTCCAGGAAGCCGGTCACACCTCAAAAGAAACAGGGTAATTTCTGGCTCTTTTGGTGATCTGGACGAGGTTTGAAGCTCTGAGCTTCCACGACGGCCTTTATATCAAATCCACGGTAATTAGATCAGGAATCCGTCACCCGCCTCCTGCCCCCGGTGCACATGTTCCATGTTTTTTGGACTGGGAAACTGCAGAACCCAGAGGAAACCCACACGGACACGGTGAGAACATGGAAACTCCACCCAGGTTGGAATTCGAACCGGGAATCCCCAGCGCTGAGAGGAGAACATGCTAAGCCACCGTGCCGCCCCTCTTGACCGGCCTGCGCGTCGTCCGGTCGGCGGGTCCACCTCCAAAACCACTTCCTCTGGTTCCATGGAACCGAGAGTGAACATGAGGGGGGCCCTTAACGCCGTCATCTGAGGAACTTTTACATTTAGGTCTAAAACATGTTCCAACGCTGAAGGCAGACGGACGTTACAGATTGGACATGATGTCCACAACAGGCAACAGCGGCATGCTGGGTAGCTGACAACTCCGTATTAACCTTCACTCTTACAAAACGCGATGACCTTTAAATCCACAATGCTCCTGCAGGGGCGTCTCTATCTCCCTCTCCACGACTTGATTGCCAGCTGACATTAATCCCGTCTCAGGAACTACGGTTCCGGCACCGACTCCGCTCCCGTCCGTCACACGTCTCCTTCCATCCTGATATTTATCTAAAGAGCCGCTAAGAGGGGCGGCACGGTGGCTTGATGGTTTAACATGTTCTCCTCTCAGCGCTGGGGATTCCCGGTTCGAATTCCAACCTGGGTGGAGTTTGCATGTTCTCCCCGTGTCCGTGTGGGTTTCCTCCGGGTTCTCCGGTTTCCTTCCCCAGTTCAAAAAACATGGATTGAGGTGAATTGAATTCTCCAAATTGCCCCATATAGAGTGTGTCTGTGTGAGTGAGTGATGGATTGGCCCCCTGTCCTGGGTCTATCTGCCCAGCACCCGAAACGTTCTCCCCTGGATGGGCATGGGGAACCCACCCCCTCCGTGACCCTAGTGGAGGATAAAGCGTAAGATAATGGATGGTTGGATGGATCCATATATTTGGGGTATATATATGGGGTATATTCGTCCCCCACCTGCACCCCACGTTGCCATGTCCCTAACATCCAACTGCCTCCCAGCAGGACAGTCCCTGTATGTCCTCCCCATGCCTGCGTAGGTTTACTCTGGGAACCTGAGACCGCTGGACCTCCTTCCACAGTTCACCAGTAGGTGAATTATTGGGGCAGATGTGGGTGTGTTGTAGGCCTGAAGGTCCCCGGTTCCATTCCCTGTCCCACTCGGTTCTACGGGTGACCCTAACGCTCCCTGGACGCCTCATGTATGAACACATGTATAAAAGTATGAACACATGAACCCCCGTATGACCCGAACCACCGCCACGGAACGCGTATCCACAAGTCGACCCTCCCGCCCCTCCCGAAACCCAGACGTTTAAAAGCGTTCTCATGTCTTCCCGAGTCATGCCTTCAGGCCGCTTGACTCAGAGTTCTAGAACTTGGAACAATCGATGAAGAACACTGTAACGAACCCCATCGATCTGCCCCGACACGCCGAGCACCCCGCTTCAGCTTCAAGAACCCTGCTCACACGCTGCCGAGCGTCACACGTCCCGACGCTTTTATGGATCGAATGAGACGGAACCTCGCGGACGGCAGCCGTGACCCATCCTGCTCCGGGGGGACGGGGGACGGGGGACGGGGTTCCACACCGCAGTTAGACGCAACGTATTGATCACCGTATGATTTACCATCAAACAAAACGCCGCTTCATAGTCTTATTATTGTTCCCTTAATCCAGTAATATGGACTGGGGTCGAGTGTTGGGGGGGAGGGGGGGGG
>JAFMOD010000915.1:103495-121717 GCA_019802435.1 Corydoras maculifer
ACTACACTAACCCCCCCCCCCCCATTAGTGTCTAAAGTCCATCTGGACGGTAAGTGGAAGGAACCGACAACGGAACAGTGGAACTGTAAGTTCTATATAACGTGGATATGATGCTTCACCTTAACAGCCCTTAGAACGGTCAGACCCTCAAACTTCTCATGAGGGGTATGTGGAGAACGTCTTCCTCTGTAGCCATCGCCAACCGAAGCAGCGACCTGAAAACATAGGATTCGAACCATCAACCTCATTCCAAATCCATAGGGTTCTGTGGGAGGGAACCGGAGAACCCGGAGGAAACCCAGACAATGGGAAAACGTGGAAACTCCACCCAGATCGGGAATCGAACCGGGATCTCCAGCGCTGAGAGAACATGCTCACAACTAGGCCACCATGTCACCCCCAGGGCAATTTCGATAGGAGAAATACAACGCAGCCAATTCACCTTGAATCCATGTGTTTGGACTGTGGGGCAATTTCAATAGGAACAATTAAAAGCAGTCAATTCATCTTGAATCCATTTTTTTGGACTATGGGGCAATTTCAATAGGAGCAATTCAAAGCAGCCAATTCACCTTGAATCCATGGTTTTGGGCTGTGGGGCAATTTCGATAATAGTTTAAAGCAGCCAATTTACCTTGGATTCATGGTTTTGGACTGTGGGGCAATTTAAATATGAGCAATTCAAAGCAGCCAATTCACCTTGAATTCATGGTTTTGGACTGTGGGGCAATTTCAATAGGGCAATTGATCTATACAAATGAATAGCTTACTCTTGCCAGCTGCACGAGAGCGTCACATTCTGACTGATCGATCACGCCGTCCAGGACGACACGGTTGGTTCCGTTCAGAGCCTGATCGTCCATCACTATGGTTACGCCAACCTGACGGACTGGACCACCTGGAAAGAAAAAACAAGTGTGCATTGAGAAGGAGGGGGATCTATCACTGGGCTGCACACACTTACTCACACAGACACACTCTATATGGGGCAATTTGGAGCATTTAATTCACCTTGAACCTCGTTTTTGGACTGTGGGAAGAAACCCAGAGGAAACATGGAAACTCCAACCAGATCGGGACTCGAACCAGGAATCCCCAGTGCTGAGAGGAGAACATGCCAACCACTAAGCCACCGTGCCATAGGGCAAATAAGAGCAGGCAATTCACCTTAAATCCTTAAAATCCTCAAAATCATACGCCATTTTTGCTAGGCTTTTTTCATCTATCACTGGGTACACATTCACTCACACAGACACACTCTATATGGGGCAATTTGGTGCATTCAATTTACCTTGAACCATGTTTTAGGACTGTGGGAGAAAACCGGTGAACCTGAAGGAAACCCACACGGACACGGGGAGAACATGAAAACTCCCCTCAGATCGGGACTCGAAAGAACATGCCAACCACTAAGCCACCGTGCCATGGGTCAAATAATTGCAGGCAATTCACCTCAAATTTGGAATTACACCATAAACGGTTTATGTATTTATTTATATTGAGAGCTAACAAGCCATAAATAACACATGCATGTTACCTGCATAGAACCCACTCTCATCCACCTCGAGAACCTTCTCTCCTTCCTTTAGTTTCTCGTTCAGCAGTTCCCTCTCGGCTCTAAAAACCGGCGACATCGCAGAGGTCAAGAACGTGCCCTCAGTCCTCCTCCGAACATCTGGTGCGCTCACTCACCTCCAACTGTCCTTCAGGGACTCGGGGACGATGTCCTCGGGTGTCCACAGATCCTGCGGAAAGCCGTTTGGGTGACGGGAGACGTGCACAAACATAGACATATAATTATATATATATATATATGGCGGCACGGTGGCTTAGTGGTTAGCATGTTCTCCTCTCAGTGCTAGGGATTCCCGGTTCAAATTCCTAACTGGGTGAAGTTTCCATGTTCTCCCTGTGTCTGCGTGGGTTTCCTCCGGGTTCTCCGGTTACCTCCCACAGTCCAAAAACATGGATCAAGTCAATTATTCATTCATTCATTATCTTCCGCTTATCCTCTATTAGGGTGGCGGTGGGGTTCCCCATGCCCATCCAGGGGAGAACGTCTCGGGCGCTGGGCAGACAGACCCAGGACAGGGCACCAATCCATCGCTGGGCACACACTCACTCACACAGACACACTCTATATGGGCAATTTTGAGAATTCAATTAACTTGATCCATGTTTTTGGACTGTGGGAGGAAACCGGAGAACCCGGAGGAAACCCACGCAGACACGGGGAGAACATGGAAACTCCACCCAGATGGGGATTCGAACCGGGAATCCCTAGCGCTGAGAGGCGAACGTGCTAACCACTAAGCCACCATGCCGCCGGATCATGTCAATTAAATTCTCAAAACTGCCCCACATAGAGAGTGTTTGAGTGAGTGAGTGTGTGCCCAGCGATGGATTGGCGCCCTGTCCTGGGTCTATCTGCCCAGCGCCTGAGATGTTCTCCCCTGGATGGGCATGGGGAACCCCACCGCGACCCTAATAGAGGATAAAGCGGGAGATAATGAATGAATGAATAAATATATATATATATAGAGAGAGAGAGAGAGAGAGAGAGAGCGAGAGAGGCGGCACGGTGGCTTAGTGGTTGGCACATTCGCCTCTCAGCGCTAGGGATTCCCGGTTCGAATCCCCATCTGGGTGGAGTTTCCATGTCCTCCCCATGGCCGTGTGGGTTTCCTCCGGGTTCTCCGGTTTCCTCCCACAGTCCAAAAACATGGATCAAGTCAAGCGAGTTCTCCAAATTGCCCCATATAGAGTGTGTGTGTGTGTGAGCGAGTGTGTGCCCAGCGATAGGTTGGCGCCCTGTCCTGGGTGTGTCTGCCCAGCGCCCGAAACGTTCTCCCCTGAATGGACATGGGGAACCCCCCCCTGCAACCCTAATAGAGGATAAAGCGTAAGATAATGAATGAATCAATGAATATATGTAGAGACGTACCGGGTCGGAGAACTTGAAGTCCAGATGTTCCACGCCGTAGTAGAGCAGCTTCTTCTCCTCCAACGCTCTGTGGACATAGCCGGCGATCTCCTTCGGACGAGAGGCAGGGAGACGTGATTCGTACCCGGCGTCTCATGCCGTCGGGTTTCGCAAGAAGCGAGAACGTACCGCGGACGGTCCGGGTGTCTGAACGTCGCTGCCGTCGGCCTCCGCGGCCTCGGAGTAGAGCTGTAGGTTGCTGAGGAAGTTCTCCTCGTTGGGATAGAAGAGCAGCAGTGAGCGAACGGTCCGTAGCGCCTCCTTCAGGTTACCCACTGACGAAAATAAAGAATATGTTTTAGAAGCTGGGCATCGTCGTCAGATTTACTGAAATCCAACCTTATTTAAGCGACTAATGATGTACAAGCAAGTGTCACTTTATGCGAAACAAAATATGAGAATAATTCTGCCGTGTCCGCACTTTATTTTTGCATGCGGGCCGGCACACACCCAATCAAAGAATCCGGGAGTTCTATGAACGTTCAGACATCAGAAATTTAACATGTAAAGTCTAATGCAAAGTAACTATGACAGAAATAAAGGGAAAAAAATAAACCAAGGGCGGCACGGTGGCTTAGTGGTTAGCACATTCGCCTCTCAGCGCTAGGGATTCCCGGTTCGAATCCCCATCTGGGTGGAGTTTCCATGTTCTCCCCGTGTCTGCGTGGGTTTCCTCCGGGTTCTCCGGTTTCCTCCCACAGTCCAAAAACATGGGTCAAGTTAATTGATTTCTCCAAATTGCCCCATATTGTGTGTGTGTGTGTGTGTGTTTGTGTGTGCCCAGCGATGGATTGGCGCCCTGTCCTGGGTCTATCTGCCCAGCGCCCGAGACGTTCTCCCCTGGATGGGCATGGGGACTCTACTAGAGGATAAAGCGGGAGATAATGAATGAATGAAAATAAACCAAACAGAGTGTGTGTATATACACACAAATGTGTGTGAGTGTGTATATATGTTAAGAGAGAGAGATGTGTGTGTATATATATATATGGTGGCACGGTGGCTTAGTGGTTAGCACGTTCGCCTCTCAGTGCTAGGGATTCCTGGTTCGAATCCCAATCTGGGTGGAGTTTCCATGTTCTCCCCGTGTCTGCATGGGTTTCCTCACACAGTCCAAAAACATGGATCAAGATCAATTAAATTCAATTAAATTCAATTAAATCAATTAAATTCTCTAAATTTCCCACATTCAGAGTGTGTATGTGTGAGTGTTTGTGTGAGTGAGTGTGTGCCAAGCGATAGATTGGCATCTTATCCTGGGTGTATCTGCCCAGCGCCCGAAACGTGTGTATATATATATATATATATATATATATATATATATATATATATATATATANATATATATATATATATATATATATATATATACATATGTGTACGAGTGTGTATATATGTTGAGAGCGAGAGAGATATGTGTGTATGTACTGTGTATATATACATATATATATATACATGCACACTGTATTATATGTGTGTTTAGTATATATATATATAGAGAGAGAGAGAGAGAGATGGGTGTATATGTATGTATGTGTGTATGTATATATAAATGTGTGTGTGTGTATTACATGAATATGTGTGTAATATATATATATATATATATATATATATATATATATATATATATATATATATATATATATATATCATACACATATGCACATGTAATACATATATTGTGGTGTTGACGAAGAACTGGCACGGAGTCGAGATGCCACCATAACCAGACTGGGTTTATTAAAAAGATCGTGAGCGTAACTCGTATAACTCCAACACTTCAACCACCAGACACACGAACCCCTTCCCTTATATACATGTATATTCCCACGGCGCATCCCGAAACATCCACGGGACAACTTCCCATTGGCAAGGCATCCTCCAAAACCGTGATGTGTGCCAGGGCAACGTGCCAAGCCATGACGTGCGCGTCCAAATGGCGAGTCCCGTGCTACAATATATATACGTGTGTGTATATATGTTGGTGTATATATATGCATAGAGAGAGAGAGGAACTGATATGTGTGTGTGTGTGTGTGTGTATATATATATATATATATAGAGAGAGAGAGAGAGAGAGAGAGAGAGAGAGAGAGAGAGAGAGAGAGAGAGATGTGTGTATATCCATCTATATGTATAGATATAGGTATAAAGACATATACACACACACACACACACATATATATATATATATATATATATATATATAGTGTTAGTAATATTTAGTTAATTAATATAAGATCTCACTTTTATACTGGGCAATATGAAGATGCTCCAGCTGCATTGGCAGGAAGTCCTCGATGGCCGAGATCCTTCCGGGGCGTGTGGATACGAGCGCCACACACTGTTGCTTGCAGGCCAAGAGTGACAGCGAAAGAGCTGGGGGGTGAGTAAAAATAGAAACAATGGCAACCCGGCAATGAGTCAAGTCATATAGTCTTACAGTAAAATCTTGTGATAGCACCTCCCACCCACCTGCTGCTTTCTCGTACGCCCCTTCCGGCCCCTCACGTTCTTCGGGAAGGGTCTGCGACGCCACCACGCACTGGGCTCGGCACTCCTCGGTCTGCTCTAGGGTCTCCGTCACGCACTGCTTCCATTTCTCCACGGCCCGCTCCCAGTCAGAGGAGCTCTCGGCCAGGAGGGCGGCGTCATAGGAATCCTAAAGTAGCCGGGCAAGAGAAAAGTGGAAGAGGTATGGGGTTCGTCACGGAACATCAATCAGAAGGGGGTGTCCATTAAAGCCATGAGGTACCAGAGGGCATGGCATTAATGTGAAAAAAAATCCCAAAGGAAGGTTGCCCCATAGTCGAAACAGTGGATTCAAGGTGAATTGGCTGCTTTGAATTGTTCCTATTGAAATTGTCCCATAGTCCGAAACCATGGATTCAAGGTGAATTGGCGGCTTAAATAGCTCCTATCAAAATTGCTCCTATCAAAATTGCCCTACAGTCTAAAACCATGGATTCAAGGTGAATTGACTGCTTTGAATTGCACCTATCAAAAGTGCCCCATAGTCCAAAGACATGGATTCAAGGTGAATTGGCTGCATTGAATTGCTCCTATCGAGATTGCCACACAGTCCAAAAACATGGATTCAAGGTAAATTAGCTGCTTTGAATTGCTCTGCTCCTATCAAAATTGCCCCATAGTCCAAAACAATGGATCCATTGAAAACACACTATAATAAGAAAACAAGGTTTGTTTATCTTACCAAACACCGCCATCTGGTGGCCAGATTACAGAATGCAGTTTATAAAATACATTGGGAAATACTGTACATATTGTATTATTGTATTTGGCGCCCCCTATTGTACAACAATATAAAAACAGCTGCAGTATTACAGTAAAGCCATTTACTGTACCCCACCCCACCACCCCACCCCTTAAATAAATCCAAATTAAAGGACTTGTTGTAATATTGTAATTACACAGCGATTCATTACTTTGAACCCCGTTACCCCGCTTAGAACCCGAGTGAGGGGTGGGGGGGTATTTTAGTGTGGTGTTTATTACCCAGTGTACTGTATACGTATTGTATTATTTGGCGCCCCCTATTGTACAACAATATAAAAACAGCTGCAGTATTACAGTAAAGCCATATAAGACCCGCCCCTCAAATAAATCCAAATTAAAGGACTTGTTGTAATATTGTAATTACACAGTGATTCATTACTTTGAACCCCGTTACCCCGCTTAGAACCCAAGTGAGGGGTGGGGGGGTATTTTAGTCTGGTGTTTATTACCCAGTGCTTCTCCAGCTGACGTTCTCGATCGTGGAAGGCTTCATCCGTCACGCCCTCCATACGTCGGTACTTCTCGATATTGTTCCTCATCTCCAGGTGACTCGGGTTCGCCACGAAAAATGTGTGGGCGGCGGCGGCGGCGTTCTTCGCCTTGCCCAACTGTGCAAAGAAAAGCACAACGGAAAACGTGATTCGCTAGAACACAGACGATCGATAGGTTACAACAACTACCCGGTCGGAAAATGAGGATTCGAGGTGAATTGAGTGCTCCAGAATGCCCCACATAGTGCGTTTGTGTGTGTGTCTAGGTGAGTGGGTGTATCTGCCCAGCGTCCAAAACATTCTCCTCTGGATAGGAATGGGGGACTATGGATTCAAGGTGATTTGAGTGCTTTAAATTTTCCCCCAGTCAAAAAAACATGGATTCAAGGTAAAGTGAATGCTTTAAATTGCCCCATATTGTTAGAGTGTGCACATTGATAGATCGACGCCCTGTCCTGGGTTTATCTGCCCAGTGTCTGAAACGTTCTCCTCTGAATGGGAATGGGGAACCCCCCCACCCCCCATGGATAGATGCTCTACTCTTTGGTTGGGGCTCCCGGTTCGAATCCCGATCTAGGGGGAGTTTGCATGTTCTCCCCATGTCTGCGTTGGTCTCTTTCTTCCTCCCACAGTCTAAAAACCATGGATTCAAGGTGAATTGACTGGGGAAATTTCAATAGGAGCAATTTAGAACAGTCAATTCAGCTTGAACATATGTGTCTGGACTATGGGGCAATTTCGATGTGCAAGTTTAAGCATAGTCCAAAAAATGTATTCAATGAATTGAATGCTCTAAATTGCCCCATATAGTGAGAGTGTGCACATTGATAGATTGGCGCCCTGTCCTGGGTGTATCTGCCCAGTGTCCGAAACGGGAACCCCCCCCCCCCCAATGAATGGAATGCTCTCCTCTTCAGCTGGGGATTCAGGCTCAAATCTCAATCTGGGTGGAGTTTGCAGGTTCTCCACGTGTCCACGTGTTCTTCAGGGTTCTCTGAGTTTCTCCCACAGTCCAAAGACATGGATTCAAGGTGAATTGAATGCTCCAAATTGCCCCTAATATAGTGTGTGTGCACCCAGCGATAGATTGGCGCCCTGTACTGGGTGTGTCTGCCCAGCGCCCGAAACGTATCCCCTGGATGGGCTTGGGGAACCCACCCCCGCGACCCTGGATCAGGATGGAGTTTTGCATGTTCTCTCCGTGTCCGCGTGGGTCTCCTCCGGGTTAGCCGGATTCCTCCCACAGTCTGAAAACATGGATTTCTTTGGAAATTGCCCCACAGTGCAAATCCATGGATTGAAGGTGAATTGGCAGCTTTGAATTGCTCCTTGCTAAATTGCCCTGAGGGCGACATGGTGGCTTGGTGGTGAGCATGTTCTCCTCTCAAAACATGAATACAAGGTAAATTGACTGCTTTAAATTGCTTCTGTCTGAATTGCCCCACAGCCAAAAAACATGGATCCAAGGTGTATTGGCTGGTTTAAATCACACCTATCAAAATTGCCCCACAGTCCGAAAACAGTGATGATCCAAGGTAAACTGGCTGCTTTAAATTGCTCCTAGCTAAATTGCCCTGAGGGTGACATGGTGGCTTAGTGGTGAGCATGTTCTTTTCTCAGTGCGGAGGATTCCCAGTTTGAATCCCGATCTAGGGTGAGTTTGCATGTTCTCCTTGTGTCCGCATGGGTTTTCTTCCGGGTTCTCCGGTTTCCTCTAACAGTCTAAAAACCATGGATTTAAGGTGAATTGACTGGGGCAATTTCAAAATGAGCAATTCAAGCAGTCAATTCACCTTAAATACATACTAATTAAAAGCATAGTCCAAAAAACATGTATTCATGTTGACTTGGTTGCTTTAAATTGCCCCACAGTCCAAAAACCATGGATTTAAGGTGAATTGACTGGGGCAATTTTGATAGGAGCAATTTAAAGCAGTCAATTTACCTTGAATATATGTTTTTGGACTATGGGGCAATTTCGATAAGAGCAATTTAAAGCATATTCCAAAAACATGGATTCAATGTGAATTGAATGCTTAAAATTGCCCCATATAGTGAGAGTGTGCACAATGATAGATTGGTGCCCTGTCCTGGGTGTATCTACCCAGGGCCTGAAACACTGAGCCCCTGGATGGGCACGGGGAACCCCAGTTTTGCATGTTCTTCACGTGTCCACGTGGGTTCCGTCTGGGTTCTCTGATTTCCTCCCCGAGTCCGAAAAAATGGATTCAAGGTGAATTGGCTGCTTTGAAATTGCTCCTAGTTAAATTGCCCTGAGGGTGACATGGTCTGGGTGGAGTTTGCATGTTCTCCAAGTGTCCATGTGGGTTTCCTCCGGGTTCTCCGGTTTCCACAACCAATCCAAAAACATGGATTCAAGGTTAATTGAATGCTCTAAATTTCCCCTTTTATAGTGTGTGAGAGTGTACCCAGTGATAGATCGGCGTCCTGTCCTGGGTGTTCTCCCCTGGATGGACATGTCCCCTCACCTGGTAGTAAGCGATCTGCAGAAAGTTGTAAGCGTTCCGCGTGCCGAACTCGTACTCGATGTCCGTGGATACGGGAGGTTGTCCTGCGGGACTGATGGCTCGGTTTAAACAGAACCGCACGCACTCTGCTTGCCGATGAATCCAGTCCAACATCCACAGGTCCCACATGCGACTGTCTCCTGGTTCTTCACACACACACAAACACACACACACACACACACACACACACACACACACACACACACACACAAATAACTTAGGGGCATGTGGTTAGCAGAGTTTCCATGTTCTCCCCGTGTCAATGTGGGTTTCCTAAGGGTTCTCCGGTTTCCATGAATTTAAGGTGAATTGAATGCTCTGAATTTGCCCCTATTATAGTGAGTGAGTGCGCAATGGATTGATGGATAAACAAATCGAGGCAAAGACAGACGTGGTTAGCATGTTCTCCTCTCAGCGCTGGGGGAACCAGGTTCGAATCCCAATATGGGTGGAGTTTGCATGTTTTCCCCGTGTCCGCGTGGGTTTCCTCCCACAGTCCAAAAACTTCGGTGAAGTTTGCATGTTCTCCCCGTGTCCGTGTGGGTTTCCTCCCCCGGTCCAACCCCATGGATTCAAGGTGAGTTAAACGCTCTTCATGACGTATGAAACATACCCAGTGTGGGGGCAACCTCGTACTCCGTGGTGGCGCACACGTCATGGCATCTCCTCCGGCTCTTGCGGTGCGCTTCTCGGGCTGCTATGGACTGCTCGATGTTCTCAGCAGCTCTCTCCCAGTCCTTCGAGTAGTAGGCGCGCACTCCACGGTAGTACAGCTCGTCGTAGGGAGCGAGGAGGCCGGACAGAGAGTGCGCTCCCCCCGCGGTGCCGGAGGGTCGAACCCCGCCGCAGACGGCGGCGAGAACCGCCACGTAGACCGCGGCGTGACGCCCGTGCTGCACCATAAGTTCAGAAATGTCCAATTATCGTAGCAGAAACATATAATTATCGTCTTTTAGGGGTAAGTAATCGTCATAATAATTAAAAGAACAAATCTATCGAGGCGCTATAGTCACTCTGGTAGTGATGATTCGCTCGCTCTGGGAGTCGGCTCATTGAATTGAACGAGAAGAGTCGTTTCTTAAATGGAGGCGAAAAAGAATCGGCTCTCTGAAAAGAGCCCGAGTGCCCATCACTTGTCGACTGAGATTTTTCATAGTCAGGGGGCGGGCGCAGCGGACGGTTCAGCCAATCATGGCCGTTGTTGTGAGGCAAACCGGCCTCACGACGAGCTTAGCGCGCTTTTAGAGAAGCCTGATTGGCTGGAACTTCCATCCGTCACAACAGACGGTCTTGACCAGGTGAACGATAATAATCGTGTCTGTCCGATCAATAAAATATACGATAATTTGACCATTCTGTAAATATATGGTTTGTGAGCCTAGTAGAGGATTAAGCAGAAGATAATGAATGGATGAAGGAATGAATTTAATTAAATGAATTTATAAATAATTATGTAATAAAATGAATGAATGGGGTGGCACGGTGGTTTAGTGGTTTGGCATGTTCTCCTTTCAGCGCTGGGAATCCCAGGTTCGAATCCCAATCTGGGTGGAGTTTCCATGTTCTTCTTGTGTCCGCGTGGGTTTCCTCTGGGTTCTCCACTTTCCTTGCACAGTCTAAAAACATGGATCAAGTCAATTGAGTTCTCCAATTTGCCCCATATAGAGTCTGCATGTGTGAATGAGTGTTTGCCCAGCGATAGATTGGCGCCCTGTCCTGCTGTATCTGCCCAGTGCCCGAAACGTTCTCCCCTGGATGGGCAAGGGGACCCCCCCCCCCCACGACCCTAGTAGAGGATAAAGCGGAAGATAATGGATGGATGGATCAATCAATGGGGCAGCACGGTGGTTTAGTGGTTTGGCATGTTCTCCTCTCAGCGCTGAGAATCCCAGGTTCGAATCCCGATTGGGGTGGAGGACACCCGGAGGACACCCATGCAGACACGGGGAGAACATGGAATATGTTCTCCCTGTGTATGCGTGGGTGTCCTCCGGGTTCTCCTGTTTCCCCCCACAGTCCAAAAATGTGGATTTGAGGTAAATGGAATGCTCCAAATTGCCCCATATAATGAGTGAGTGTGTGCCCAGGCCCAGGCCCGCCCAGCTCCCGAAACCTTCTCCCCTGGATGGGCATGGAGAACACCCCCCTGTGACCCTAGTAGAGGATAAAGAGAAAGATAATAGATGGATGGATGAATGGATGGATGGGGCAGCACAGTGACATAGTGGTTAGCATGTTCTCCTCCTTGTTCTCTCGTTTTTCTCTGGATGTGCATGGGGAACCCTTTTGCAACCCTATTAATGAATAAATGTATATAATGAATGAATAAATAGGCAGTTGACTTAGTGGATAGCATGTTCTCCACTCAGTGCTGGGGATTCCAGGTTCGAATCCCCGTGTCCGTGTGGGTGTCTTCTGGGTTCTCTGGTTTTCCCCCCACAGTCCAAAAACGTGGATTCCCGGTAAAACTGCATTCTCCAAATTGCCCTATATAGAATGAATGAATGTAATTGAAATGTGATGCTCTGCTATACTACATATTACGCTTTGTCTGCGCTGCACATTTCCGACGACCCTGTTTTGATTGGCTGTTGACAACACCTCTGAGCTGTGGATGGGCATGGGATTAAGCAGAAGATAATGAATGAATGAATTACTTAATGAAAGAATGGTGGTGGTTTAGTGGTGAGCATGTTCTCCTCTCAGCGTTGGGAATCCCAGGTTCGAATCCCGATTGGGGTGAAGTTTGTATGTTCCCCCGTGTCCGTGTGTGTTTTCCCCCACAGTTCAAAAACATGGATTCAAGGTGAATTGAATGCTCCAAATTGCCCCATATAGGGAGTGAGTATGTGCCCAGCGATAGATTGCACCCCGTTCTCTCTGTTCTCTTCTGGATGAACATGGGGAACCCTCTCGCAACCCTAGTCGAGAAATAAGCGTAAGATAATAAATAAATGAATGAATGCATGTGGCAGCACGGTGGCTTAGTGGTGAGCATGTGATCCCGATCGGGGAGGAGTTAACATGTTCCGTGGGTGTCCTCCGGGTTCTTCGGTTCCACAATTTCCAAATTGCCCCGTATAGAATGAATGAATGTAATATAAATTGGATGCGCCGCTATACTGCACATTACGCTTCGTCTGCTCCACACTTTTCTGACAACCCCGTTTCGATTGGTTGTTGACAACACCTCTGAGTTGTGATTGGCTGTGGATGGGCATGGGATTAAGCAGAAGATAATGAATGAATGAATGAATTACTTAATGAAGGAATGGGGGGTGGTTTAGTGGTGAGCATGTTCTCCTCTCAGCGCTGGAGATCCCAGGTTCGAATCCCGATCGGGGTGAGGTTTCCATGTTCCGTGGGTGTCCTCCGGGTTTCCCCCACAGTCCAAAACCTTTGAATGCTCCAAATTGCCCCGCATAATATGAATGAATGAATGAATGTAATATAAACGTGATTGTGCCGCTATACTGCACATTATGCTTCGTCTGCTCTGCACGTTTCGGGCAAACCCGTTTTGATTGGCCGTTAACATCACCTCTGAGTTCTGATTGGCTGTGGAAGATAATGAATGAATGAATGAATTAATTAATTAAGGAATGGGGCAGCTGTTTCCTGTGTCCATGTGTGTTTCCCCCCACAGTCCAAAAACATGGAATTAATGTGGAGCCCTATATGGGGCTCCAAATTGCCCCATATAGGGAGTGAGTATGTGCCCAGCGATAGATTTGAACCAAGTTCTCTCATTCTCCTCTGGATGGGCATGGGGAACCCTCTCGCAACCCTAGTCGAGGATTAAGCGGACAATAATGAATGAATGAATGAATAAATTAATGAATGGGTCAGCATGGTGGTTTAGTGGTGAACATGTTCCCCTCTCAATTCTCCAGATCCCATTCGGGGTGGAGTTTTCATGTTCCGTGGGTGTCCTCCGGGTTCTCCGGTTTCCCCCCACGTTTTAAAAACTTCGAACGCTCCAAATTACCGTATAGTATGAATGAATGAATGTAATGTAAACGAGATTGCGCCGCTATACTGCACATTACGCTTCGTCTGCTCCGCACGTTTCCGACGACCCCGTTTCGATTGGCTGTTGAGAACACCACCTGGCCGTGATTGGCCGCGTCATCCAGCGACGGCCAATCCAACGCTCGGGTCGGAGAAAGGGGGCGGGATTTGGCGAATGCGGGTGGGAAAAGGAGCAGCGGGCAGTCTGGAGTGGGGCAGCGGGTGGCACGGAGCAGTCTTCGCAGTCGATTAAAGGGGAAACTAAACGCCGGGAACGCGGGATCCGAACCCCGGACTGGTGATCCGTTGCGTCACGGTTCGTGAGGCAGAGACAAGCCGGGGGGGCAGGCGATCGAAGCGGAGCGGCCATGGCGGAGGTTCTAATGTCGGTGTTATCCACGATCCGGGTGCCGAGGCCCGGAGACCGTGTCCATAAAGACGAGTGCGCTCTGTCCTTCGCTTCTCCGGTGAGCCTTTTAGAACATGCTGTCTAATCCCTAAGAGAACCCGGTTCGGGTTCGGGTTCGGTTCGGTTCGGTTTGGGCTTAATTCGGCTCGCCGCGGTGACTTTGCGCGATGCTGACGTCAGGGAGCTAGCACAGCGGCTAAATGCGTTAGCATCATTCAATTGTGTTGTGGTTTTTAAAGTAAAGCCGACCGAAATACGGCGTGTTGTGGGGTTTTAATATGTTTTTGACGCGGTAGACAACGTAAACCAACTAAATGGACGTTGTCCGTGGACTTTGGTGAGCTTGCTAGCTTAAGTTTGCTGAGTAATGGATGGTCGATATAACCGTGCGATCTCGATACTGCGATTCTTTTTTGCTTATGACCACGAGAAACGGTCCCAACAGCCTTGTTAGGGCAATTTGACGTTCTAATGTTTTTGTGGTCGTCATACTGCTGTCCGTTCTGCAGGACCTGTCAAAAGTTTGGACTGTTGGCTCTAACGCTAAATGCTTTACCATCATTCAGTTGTGTTGTAGTTTTTAAAATAAAGCCGACCAAAATGTTGTGGGGTTTTAATGTCTTTGACGCGGTAGACAACGTAAACCAACTAAATGGACGTTGTCTGTGGACTTTGGTGACCTTTCTAGCTTAAGTTTGCTGAGTCATGGATGGTCGATATAACCGTGCGATCTCGATACTGCGATACTTTTTTTGCTTATGACCATGAGAAACGGTTCCAACAGCCTTGTTAGGGCAATTTGACGTTCTAATGTTTTCGTGGTCTCCATGCTGCTGTCAAAAGTTTGGACTGTTGGTTCTCGGTTCTCTGATGGTCAGGAGCATCATAGAACATTCATCATCGCCCAATCTTGTGGGTGGTGGATTGTTTATCTGCAGTGTCGCTGATGCAGTGAAGGCGTTTTAGTGTAGTGTCATTTCTCCACCTCAGTGACAGTGCTGGGATAGGACTTAATTGCACCCACCCTATAGATTGGCTTCATAGTAGTACAATTACATTTTGTAGGTTGGTTCCCTTTTTTGTCAGAAGCATCACAGAACAGGTAGCATTTGGGTGGTGGATTGTTTATCTGCAGTGCCATTGATGCGGAGAGGGGGGTTTATTGCAACAGTGCTGCTGCAGTATCATTTCTCCACCTCTGTGACACTGCTGAGATAGGACTAACGCACCGACCATATAGACTTTAGTCCTTCTGGGTTCTCTGTTGGTTCTCTATTGGTCAGGAGCATCACAGAACGGGTAGCATTTGGGTGGTGCATTGTAGTGAGACTGATGCGATGAGGGGGTTTTAGTGCGGCCATGCAGCTGTTTCTGTCATTTCTCCACCTCAGTGACACTTCTGGGATAGGACTAATGCACCGACCATATAGATGGACTTTATGGTACAATTACAGGCTGTAGGCCATCTGTGTTCTTGGTTCTTGTTAGTCCCCTATCGGTTAGGAGCATCACAGAATCAGGTATCATTTGGGTGGTGGATTGTAGTGACACTGAGGGGGGTTTTAGTGTAGTTTCATTTCTCCACCTCTGGGACACTGCTGGGAGAGGACTAATGCACTGACCAAATAAATGGACTTTGTTTGTGTTAGTCTCTTGTTGGTTCTCTATTGGTCAGGAGCATCACAGAACAGGTAGCATTTGGGTGGTGGATTGTAGTGACTCTGCCGGGATAGGACTAACACACCGACCATATAGATGTACTTTGTAGTTTTACAAACACAGACTGTATTTATTTTAGTCCCCTGTTGGTTCTCTATGGGTCAGGAGCATCACAGAACAGGAAGCATTTGGGTGGTGGATTGTAGTGACACTGCTGCCATGAGGGGTGTTGGTGTAGTTTCATTTCTCCATCTCAGTGACACTGCTGGGATAGGACTAACACATCTACCATATAGATGGACTGTAGTTTTATAATGACAGACTGGAGTCCATCTGTGTTATTTGTTGTTGGTAGTCCCCTGTTGGTTCTCTGTTGGTTCTCTGAGCCAGGAGCATCATAGAACAGGTATCATTTGGGTGGTGGATTGTAGTGACACTGCTGGGATAGGACTAACACACCAACCATGTAGATGGGCTTTAGTCCTTCTGGGTTCTTTGTTGTTGTTAATCCATTCTTGGTTCTCTATTGGTCAGGAGCATCGCAGAACGGGTATCATTTGGGTGGTGGATTGTAGTGACACCGATGCGGTGAGGGGGTTTTAGTGTAGCTTCATTTCTCCACCTCAGTGACACTGCTGGGATAGGACTAACGCACCGACCACATGACCAATGACCAACTGTATGCAATTGTATATATTATTCACACCTGTCGTCTCTTCTCAGGAGAGTGAGGGAGGCCTTTACGTTTGCATGAGCACCTTCCTTGGCTTCGGGAGTCGCTATGTGGAGCGCCACCACGCCCGCACCGGCCAGAGAGCATACCTGCACATCCAGCGCACCCGCAAACCACCTGCTCAGGTAATCAATCGCAATTTATACACCCTGCATCCTTCAAAAAATCAATGTCTTTGCCTTTAATTAATTAAGCTTAATGAGGGAATGGCATTAAATACACCTTAAAGTGTCCGTCTACTGGTTTAGTTATACAGCCGAAGTCCTTTCTTGTAGAAATAAGGCAGGCCAATCACGGCCCTTTGTCTGATTTTTTTACTATTGTGTTATTTATGCCTCTGTATGAATTAATAAATAAAAAAACGTTTAAATGTAATACCGCCTTTTGCCACACGATGGAAGCACATTGTAATACAATCTAATGTAATAGACATTCAAAGGCCACTAGGGGGCTGCAGATGAGTGGCTTTTGACTAGTAATGTATTAAATTTAAATTAAAATACATTAAATTGAAGTTGGCGGCACGGTGGCTTAGTGGTTAGCACATTCGCCACTCAGCGCTAGGGATTCCCGGTTCGAATCCCCATCTGGGTGGAGTTTCCATGTTCTCCCCGTGTCTGCGTGGGTTTCCTCCGGGTTCTCCGGTTTCCTCCCACAGTCCAAAAACATGGATCAAGTTAATTGAATTCTCCAAATTGCCCCATATAGAGTGTGTCTGTGTGAGTGAGTGTGTGCCCAGCGATGGATTGGCGCCCTGTCCTGGGTCTATCTGCCCAGCGCTCGAGACGTTCTCCCCTGGATGGGCATGGGGAACCCCACCACGACCCTAATAGAGGATAAGCAGGAGATAATGAATGAATGAATAAATTGAAGTTCTGGGGTGGTACAGTGGCTTAGTGGTTGCTTGTTCTCCTCTCAGCGCTAGGGATTCCCGGATCGAATCCCAACCTGGGTGGAGTTTGCATGTTCTCCCCGTGTCCGCGTGGGTACCTCCCACAGTCCAAAAACATGGATCATGGTCAATTGAATTCTCCAAATTGCGCCATATAGAATGTGTATGTGTGAGTGAGTGATAGATTGGCACCCTGTCCTGGGTGTATCCACCCAGCCCCCGAAAAGTGCTCCCCTGGATGGGCATGGGAACCCCCCCATGTGGCCCTAGTAGAGGATAAAGCGAAAGATAATGGATGGATAAAAGTGTTCTATACGGTTTGTTCCATGTTCTCTGACTCTACACATATGGACAAATCACGTCTTTAGAATCGTTCACGCCCAAGTTGCTTATGTTCGGTTACGTTGGCATTTAAAAAATGAAGGTCGATGTGGTGATAAATTGTTTTATAACGATGTGTAACTTTCACGGTGAAGAAATATCAGAAGGAACTATTTGCCCCCCCCTGGGGCATCTTCACTTTATTGAACCTGGCCCTTTTTAGACCCCCCTGATCTAAGGACTTGGTAGTCCATCTGTGTTCTTTGTTTTTGTTAGTCCCCTTTTGGTTCTCTATTGGTTCTCTTTTGGTCAGGAGCATCACAGAATGGGTATCATTTGGGTGGTGGATTGTTGTGACACTGATGGGATAGGAATAATTCACCGACCCAATAATCCCTGTTCTGGGCTGGTACCATTGGGCTCCTGACCATCAGAGAACCGAGTACATAGTATGTACATTCTAGAACTACAAATTCCATCTTCATGGAAAGTGGAACTGAGAACATGGACAATAAATGATGCAAAAAGGAGGCGGGGCTAAACTTTGGACTGATGCTGTGTATTGTGGGTGTGGTAGCTCAGTGGTTAGTGTTGGGCTGTCGATCTGAAGGTTGTGGGAATCTTTACATGCAGTGACCTCTAAAGCTTTTTAGTACTGATTGATTGTCAATTCTTCCCTCTCGCTTTTCAGAAAGAGGAAGATGGCGGTTCAGGGTCAGGGGATCCACCCAAGAAGAAACCCACCAGACTTGCTATTGGTAAGACCGAACGAGACTCGGTAGATTGAGTGAATTAGCCACGCACACGCACATAGCTTGTATGTCGGCCAGTTGTACCTGCAAATCCAGCGAACCCTATCTATCTCTCTTTCTGTGTGTGTATGTATGTGTATGTGTGT
>JAFMOD010000915.1:141849-159349 GCA_019802435.1 Corydoras maculifer
AAAAAAAAAAGGAGGGGGGGGGCGTGTGCCGTGGCATCGAATAACATTCAGGTTTGATGAATTTACGGTATAGTTGGTTTTCTTCATAACTTCTGACTTGTGGTGTTCTCATTTGTAAGTCGCTTTGGATAAATGCGTCTGCTAAATGACTAAATGTAAATGTAATAGTCCAATGGTCCCATAAATACACTCCGGAACCTTAAGGACGGTCTTCCTAGAAGAGTAGAAGCCGGTCTAGTTGCAAAGGGTGAACCCACGTCATCTAGAACCCTATGGATTTGGAATAGGCCGGTTCCCAAGGTCGTACGTGAGTCGGGATGGGTGAGCGAGTACTTTTGGTGACCTACAAACCACGTTACTGACCTCTGTAGGGTTCTAGTGGTTATGTATCTTGACCCTTGGCTGTCTCTTTCAGCTCCAGTTCTGGACGAGTCCACGGTGTCCCAGCTTTGTGAGATGGGGTTTCCCGTCGAGGCCTGCAGGAAGGCCGTGTACTACACTATGAACACGGGTATCGACACCGCCATGAACTGGGTCATGGGTCACATGGATGATCCCGGTACGGCACCGTAGCTACCTGATGTAGCTGTTCTTTATACGTAAAATGGCAAAAATTAGCGTTTTGCACTTACTATTTAGTAACTCCGCTGGTTCTGTCGGTTCCAAAGGCGCTGTGGTGCGCCGTCAGGTTTTTAAGCTGCTTTAAATTGCTCCTGTCGAAATTGCCCCAGTCCAAAAACATGGATTCATGGTGAATTGGCTGCTTTGAATTGGTCTTATCGAAATTGCCCCACAGTCCAAAAACAGATTGGCTTTGGTTTGGCTTCCTTATATTGCTCCCTCTGAAATTGGCCCACAGTCTAAAAACATGAATTCAAGGTGAATTGGCTGCTTCGATTTGCTCCTATCGGAAACATGGATTAAAGGTGAATTGGCTTCTTTAAATTGCTCCTCTTAAATTTCTCCACTCCAAAAACATGGATTCAAGGCTGCTTTGAATTGCTCTTATAGAAATTGCCCCACAGTCTGAAAACATGTATTCAAGGTAAATTGGCTGCTTCGAATTGCACCTATCAAAATTGCCCCAGTCCAAAAATGGATTTAATGTAAATTGCACCAATTTAGCAAGACTAAGTACCAATGTACACCACCAGAGGGAGCTCAAACCTTCCATTAAGCGTTTGTATTAGTTTTTTTTCTCGGTTCTCAGACTTCGCCGCCCCCTTGGTTCTACCCGGTTCTAGTTCGGCGCCCGGTTCGACCCCGACGGAAAGCCTGTCCGAAGAGCACCTGGCAACCATCGTCTCGATGGGATTCAGCCGGGATCAAGCCTCACGGGCTCTCAAAGCCACGGTTAGAACTCGTCCTGCCTCCCCCACTCCCCCTTGTTATTAAAGTAATTAGTAATTAATTGTTCCTGTCTTTTTCTTACAGAGTAACATTCTGGAACGGGCGGTGGACTGGATCTTCTCTCATTTGGACGATCTGGAATCCATGGAGGTTTCCGAAGGCGGGCGATCGGAGGGGGCCAGCGAATCGAGTCGGGAGGCACCACCTGGACCCCGCGTCCGTGATGGACCCGGAAGTGAGTGTGATTAACGTACATCAAAGCGAAACGAGGTCATAGGTGGGCGGAGCTAGGGTGATAGGGTGACGCTAACGACGTTGACTTGTCCCCAAATTATGAATACAGCAAGTAAATAGGACCAAAAATTGGTGTGGCCAGTGTGTGTGTGGGGGGGGTGGGGGGTGGGCAATCAATCTGTGGTTTGTACCTGGTGAGTGTCTCGTGGTGGGTTTCATGTTCGCGAAAATTCACCTAGTTGTGTCAATTTGGAAAATTCCGATTGGTTCCCCATAGGAAATGGTCTAAGGCAATTTTTGAAGTGTGATCAGGAGTGATCGAAACGTGCGCTCATTTTGAAATTTGAGAGTGGGTGTGGCCGTCGCCAAATTTGTTGAATTCCGTTTTTCTAGCTCAAAAATTTACCTATTTAACTCCAAATCTGATTGGTTCCCAATAGGAAATGAACTTGGGCAACATTTGAAGAGTGATTAGGAGTGATCAGAGAGGGCGCTTATTTTGAAATTTGATAAGGCCAAATCGTAGCTGTGGCTGTTGTCGACTCTGTCATTTTGTTTTTCTAGTTCGAAAATTGGCTGAGTTACAGGCATACAAAAATCAACCTAAATTTTATAAACGGGAATTTTGGCTTGGAAAAGCGGGAATATCTCAGGAACGCTTTGAGCGATTCCTTAGCTATTTGCAAACACTCATTTTACTTATGTGCCCGACGTGTCTTGCGAAAATTGTGTCTATAGCTCCAAAATTGTGGGAAAATGAAGCCAGAGAAAACGAGCTTGTTTTATTTCCTATGGAGAGAAAATAAGTTGGATTTTTAATGTGCCATAACTCGGACAATTTTTAAGCTAGAACAACGATATTTGACGGAGTCGGGGGCGGCTGTAGCCAATCCGGCCTTTTATAATTTCAGAGTGATCGCACTCTCTGATCAGTCCTAAACACTCTTCACAAGTTGTCTTAGTTTATTTCCTATGGATAGAAAATATTTAGGATATTTAAAGAACCGTAACTCTGTTAGTTTTCTAGCTACATAGATGCCACTCGACAAATGACACCATCGATCACAGCCTGTTTACCAGTTAGGGGATATACCTGGGTCACTCGGCCACGCCCACTTTTCGCCCTCACTTTTTTCAGCAAATGTTTTTATTACCAACTTAAAAAAATCACATAACATAGTAACAATCATTTCTTTCTGTTCGGCAGAGTACGAGCTGTTTGCATTCATCAGTCACATGGGCACGAGCACAATGTGTGGGCACTACGTCTGCCACATTAAAAAGGACCAACAGTAAGTAATCAGTTCTTCTCATAATGGGTGGGGTGAGGCAATTAGGAAATCTGTGCAAAGAGTGTCTTCAGGGGCAAATTTTATTAGGTATCCCCATTTTTGTGTTAGTTCCACTTACCGGGTATGCATGGCTTTAAATTGCTCCTATTGAAATTGCTTCCACCGTCTAAAAACATGGATTCAAGGTCAATTTGCTGCTTTAATTTGCTCTTATCAAAATTGCCCCACAGTACAAAAACGAATTCAAGGTGAAGCTGGCTGCTTTAAATTGCTCTTATCGAAATTGCCCCTTAGTGCAAAAACGAATTCAAGGTGAATTGGTTGCTTTAAATTGCTCTTATCAAAATTGCCTCACAGTTCAAAAGCATATTTAAGGTGAAGTTGGCTACTTTAAATTGCTCCTATCGAACTTGCCCCACAGTGCAAAAACATGAATTCAAGGTGAATTCACTGCTTTAAATTGCTTTTATTGAAATTGCCCCACGGTCCAAAAACAGATTCAAGGTGAATTGGCTACTTCTAATCGCTCCTATGAAAATTGCCCAACTATCCAAAAATATGAATTCCGGGTCAACTGGCTGCTTTAAATCGCTCCTAATGTAATTGCCCCACAGTCCAAAAACATGAATTCAAAGTGAATTCGCTGCTTTAAATTGCTTTTTTTGAAATTGCCCCACAGTCCAAAAACAGATTAAAGGTAAATTGGCGACTTCAACTAGCTCCTATTAAAATTGCCCCACTGTCCACAAAAGGATTCAAGGTGAATTAATTGCCCCACAGGCTGCAGCACCTCTCGTGACGCTCCCGCTTCTTTGTCTTCCTCAGGTGGGTGATCTTTAACGATCAGAAAGTCTGCGCCTCAGAAAAACCCCCGAAGGACCTGGGCTACCTGTACTTCTACAGGAGGGTTCCGGAGTGATAGGCGGCTGAGAACAGTGGTTCCGCCGGGGGGTGGGGGGGGGGGGGGGTTGGGTCTTAGTCTGCATCAGAACCGACAGTTCCTTGAGTTCGGGTAATTCGAGCACTTCTTTCTTCCCTAATGGCCCACTGCCAGCAACGGAGAGTGCGAGCTGGCAGCACAGACGACCTGCATCGGAACACCTGCGTTGCCTCCCTGTTGTTCACTAGTAGTCAGCGTTCTTCAGGAAGGCTGCTTCGTTCTTTTCTGCTTTGAAACCG
Organism: Corydoras maculifer; assembly: GCA_019802435.1. NCBI lineage: Eukaryota > Metazoa > Chordata > Actinopteri > Siluriformes > Callichthyidae > Corydoras > Corydoras maculifer. The sequence goes on from JAFMOD010000915.1 coordinate 145,905, forward strand.
CAAACAAATAAAAGCTGTGGCTCTTTTGCCGTTCGTGTTGGATTTCCTGATTCTTTATTTATATTTTAGTAACTCCGTCGGTGGGGCGGCACGGTGGCTTAGTGGTTGGCACGTTTGCCTCTCAGCACTAGGGATTCCCGGTTCGAATCCCCATCTGGGTGGAGTTTCCATGTTCTCCCCGTGTCTGCGTGGGTTTCCTCCGGGTTCTCCGGTTTCCTTCCACAGTCTAAAAACATGGATCAAGTTAATTGAATTCTCAAAATTGCCCCCTATAGAGTGTGTCTGTGTGAGTGAGTGTGTGCCCAGCGATGGATTGGCGCCCTGTCCTGGGTCTATCTGCCCAGCGCCTGAGACGTTCTCCCCTGGATGGGCATGGGGAACCTCACCGCGACCCTAATAGAGGATAAGCGGGAGATAATGAATGAATGAATAACTCCGTCGGTTCCTAAGGTGCCGTGGTGCAGCGTCGGGTTTTTAAGCGGCTTTATATTGCTCCTACCGAATTTGCCCCAGTACAAAAACTTGGATTCGTGGTGAATTGGCTGCTTTAAATTGCTCCTATCAAAAACATGGATTCAAGGTGAATTGGCTGCTTTGAATTGCTCCTCTCAAAATTGCCCCTATCCAGAAACAAGGATTGAAGGTGAATTGGCTGCTTCGAAGCACTATTGAAATTGCCCCACGGTCTAAAAACATTGATTCAAGGTAAATTGGCTGCTTCAAATTGCTCCCATCGAAATTGGCTCACAGTCCAAAAACATGGATTTAAGGTTAATTGGTTGCATTAATTTGCTTCTTTCGAACTTGCCCCATTTCTAAACCATGGATTCAAGGTGAATTGGCTGCTTTAAATTGCTTCTATTGAAATTGCCCCACAATACAAAAATACACTGATTCAAGGTGAATTGGCTACTTTAAAGCCCCTCTTTCAGAATTGCCCCAGGCCAAAGACAGATTCAAGGTATATTGGCTGCCTCAAATCACTCCTAACGAAATTGCCCCACAGTCCAAAAACAGATTCATAGTGAATTGGCTGCTTTAAATAGCTCCAATCGAAATTACCCCACTGTATAAAAACCTGGATTCACAGTGAATTGGTTGCTTTCAATTGACCAAAATTGCCCCACATCCCAAAGCCATAGATTCAAGGTGAATTGGCTACTTCGAATCGCTCAAATTGAAATTGCCCAACAGTCCAAAAACATGGATCCAAGATGAATTGGCTACTTCAAATTTTCCCTATCGAAGTTACCCCATTGTATAAAAACGTGGGTTCAAGGTGAATTGACTTCAAATTACCAGAAGGCAACAGGCTGAGGAGGAACCCGGGGTGCGTACCGTCCTTTGGAACGTTCCTTTGCAACAACAACCTCAACAGCCACAGCTAGCTAATAAATCCCGGCCTTTGAGTCCTATCCCAGTGTTTGCTTGACACTGCGGCCAACTCCGCTCCGTTAAGTGGAAGTGGGTCGATGCGCGAGGCGGTTCTTGCGTTCTCCGCGTTCCTGAAAGACTGCAGTCGTTCACTTCCTGTTGGGGCTCATTCCTCCGTCAGGTTCTTGGCGGCGCACCGAGACAACAGTTAACCTCCTGCCAACCTCTAGCCGCCTGTTCGGTAAGTTTCTAAGGGTTCTAGGTTCTAATAATTATTAATTGTATTATGTAATTTATTTAATTTAATTGGCTGTCTCTATATCTATATTTATATATGAATATTGTTATATTTACCAAAAAGAAGCTGCTAATTTTTACTTTAATTAAATTTGTTTGACAAACTAACAAAAAAAAAAACCCAAACCCGTGTGCTTAGTAATTAAATCTGCTTTTCGTTTATTAAACAACAATTTTGCGCAGCTATCAGGCGAAATGCGGCGTAAATGTTGCAATGTCGCAAATATATATATATATATATATATATATATATATATATATATATATAATGATTTTATGTAGCATTTATTTTTTCGTATCAGCTACTAAACTATTTTACTAGCTACTTCAACTTACGAACTTTCTTGTATCGTCTATTAATTCAACGGAAGCAGTTCAGTTTGAAGAACATCAAATAGCTATATAAGTAAACTTTCGGCCCTTAAATTAAATGCTCGAAACCTGGTTTCGTTGTTCTCCGCAGAGACGTGTGCGTTGTATTTTTTTTTTGCATGAAGTGTTTAATAAGTGAAAAAAAATTTTTTATTGCATTTTAAAAAATGTTATCAGATTTTAAAAAATGTTATTGGAATTTAAATCCGCTAGCTAAAAAAAACGTAAGACAGAAATGTAGTTTCAAATTTGGAGGTCTGCATTAACAGCAAACAAAAATTAAAAACTAGGTGCCGTGACGGAAATCGCCTCTCGTGGTTTTAAAGCGACTCTCGAAGTGTCGGGGAACGCAAACGTTTTCGTCGGTTTACCAAATTGTAATGCGAAAAATCTCGCCTGATCGAAGTTGACGGTAGGTTGATGTGGTTGTAAACGACCTGGTTCTCCGAAATTTAGCTTTTGTAGATTAGATCGCACGTTTAGGCCGTGTTGTGGCAAAATATACACGTTTTGAAAGATAAACCTAGGTTAAAAAATTGTTTTGGATATCCAATTTAATTAAAGGGTTTCATTTAAATTTAATTATAAATGTAAATTTGTTTTGTACGACTAAGAAAAACAGTTGTATATTGTTGGAAGCTTTCGAAAGCAGGGAACGAGTGTCGGTTCCAAGGTTGTAAATACTATTTTGGACTTTTAGCAGCATTGAAAAGGACTTTACGACGGAGAAAATGGTCGCATCGGGGTTGCTGTGGATGGCGCTGGGTGAGTTCAAATGTAAATTTTAATATATATATATATATATATATATATATATATATATATATATATATATAAATTGGTGTCATAGAACCCACAGCCTGAATGTTTGTTTACGTCTTAAATAAAACCATGAATCCACTGCGGTTGATCAGTGTTGAACGCCTTGACAGGATGTGAAGATGTGAGGTTCTCCATGTTGCTGTTCTCTACGTTGCTACGTTTGATTTTCAACGTTTAAATTAGTCAACGTTAGCTATTAGGTTAGCTATTTTTCCAAAAGTCTTCGGTTCCGAGCACTTCCATGGCCGCAGGGGTAGAACGTCAAGCCCCTGGGTGTGCACAACATTTGTCGGTGGGTTCCACCGTGGAACCGGAATGGGACGCCACCTGGGCACGGACGGAGTGAATAGGTCGCCAACGTTCTGCTCGAGAACTGTGCGCCGAGAGCTTCATGGAATGGTCTCCATGGTCCCATTGGGTTCTAGATGACGTGGGTCCGGCCTTTGCAGAACGGCTTCAAAGCTTAAGTTGGGAAGACCGTCCTCAAGGTTCTCGAGTTGAAGCTTAAATTTGTCCCAAACACGTTCTAGCGGACGAGACCGGTTCATCTCCACCACACTTGGTCAGCCATGTCCTTATAGAACTTGTTGGAAGAGGAATGGACCGGTTCCAAGGTTCCGGAGTGTGTTGATGGGAATTTGGGGAAATTTGGAAGGCCTGGTTCTCAGGCTCCATTCCAATTCGTCCCAAAGACGTTCTATCGGGTTTCGCTCAGGACTAGACCAGTTCATCCACGTCTTCCTGGAACTCGTTGGAAAAGGAGGGGCCAGTTCCAAAGTGTTCCCACAAAGTTATGGGTTTCAGTCCAAAAACATGGATTCAAGGTGAATTGGCTGATTTAAATTGCTTCTATCGAAATTGCCCCACAGTCCAAAAACATGGATTCAAGGTGAATTGGCTGCTTTAAATTGCTCCTGTCGAAATTGCCCCACAGTCCAAAAACATAGATTTAAGGTGAATTGACTGATTTAAATTGCTCCTATCAAACTTGCACCACAGTCCAAAACCACGGATTTAAGGTGAATTGGCTGCTTTGAACAGCTCCTATTGAAATTGCACCACAGTCCAAAACCATGGATTCAAGGTGAATTGGCCTGCTTTAAATTGCTCCTGTCAAAATTGCCCCACAGTCCAAAACAATTGATTCAAGGTAAATTGGCTGCTTTAAATTGCTCCTATCGAAATTGCCCCACAGTCCACACACATGGATTCAAGGTGAATTCACTGCTTTAAATTGTTTCTATCCAACTTGACCCACAGTCCAAACACATGGATTCAAGGTAATTTGACTGCTTTGAATTGCTCCTATCGAAATTGCCCCACAGTCCAAAAACAAATTCAAGCTGAATTGGCAGCTTTCAATTGCTTCTATTGAAATTGCCCCACAGTCCAAAAACAGATTCCAGGTGAATTGGCTGCTTCAAATTGCTCCTATCGCAATTGCCCCACAGTCCAGAAAACAGATTCAAGGTGAATTGGCTGCTTTATTTTGCTTTTATCGGATTCGTTGCGCAGTTGGTGTCGCATTCCAATTCCCGCTCTTTTGCAAACGTTTAGACAACGTTGGCCACGGAAGTGACCGGGAACACCTGCCAGGTGACCAAATACGTGTACCTTGCGTAGCTATAACCTATCCCTTTGCCTTTGTTCCAGCCGTGTGTGTATGGTTAGGTAGCTGTGACGAATTTTATAAGACAATTGGCGAGACTGCGAAGTTGCCCTGCAATCCAGATAAAGGAACCCTCGAAATTGCATGGAAAAAGAAGGATGTGCTTGTTATTAGTGTCAAAGTCAAAAGTGGACGAACAACAATAGGTAACGGCCGGATCGTTGATTTCTCGCATTTTTGTTAATTGAATTGATTTAATTGTTTTTAACGCTTTTCCGTTTTAAAGGATCAAGGGAGCTAGCTGAACGAGTACGGGTACATCAGAACAATTTACACATAAACACCCTGACGACCGATTATTCGGGGGTCTACACATGTACGAGCACGAAGAATGATGTGTTCAATACTCATTCCCTGTACGTCATGTCAGGTAAGGGTACGACATAAGTTGCGTATGTAGCTAAACGTATAGCTAGACTAATAATAAACTAACATATATTCGGGTTCGAGTCGGAGGCTTGTGGTTAAGGTAGCGGCTTCAAAGCGCTCCTATCGAAATTGCCCCACAGTCTAAATACATGGATTCAAGGTTAATTGGCTGCTTTAAATTGCTCCTATAAAAATTGCCCCACAGTGAAAACATATGGATTCAAGGTGACTTGGCTGCTTTAATTTGCTCCTATCGAAATTGGCCCAAAGTTTAAAAACATATTCAAGGTGAATTGACAACTTTGAATTGCTCCTATCGAAATTGCCCCAAGGTTGGAATCCCAATCTAGATGGAGTTTGCATGTTCTCCCTGTGTCCACGTGGGTTTTCTCCGGGTTCTCAGTTCAAAAACATGGATTCAAGGTAAATTGGCTACTTCGAATCGCTCCTATCAAAATTGTCCCACAGTCCAAAAACACGGATTCAAGGTGAATTGCCTGCTTTAAATTGCTTCTAATGAAAATGCCCCACCGTCCAAAAATATGGATTCAAGGTGAATTAGCTGTTTCAAATTGCTCCTGTCCAAGTTGCCCCACAGTCCAAAAACATGGTTTTAAGGTGAATTGGCTGCTTTTAATTGCTCTCATTGAAATTGCCCCATAATCCAAAGAAAAGGTTGGAATCCCGATCTGGGTGGAGTTTGCATGTCCTCCCCGTGTCCACATGGGTTTCCTCCGGGTTCTCCCACTGTCCAAAAACATGGCTTCTAGGTGAATTGAATGCTTCAAATTGCCCCATAGTGGGTGTGTGTGAGTGTGTGTGCCTAATGATGGATTCCCTTCCCCCATTGCCACCTGGTGGCCAAATTACAGAACACACTTTATCTAATGTATTGTATATCCACATCGTTATCTGGTGTTCCACAGTTCGTGACAGAACGTTCCGGGCCCTGGGCAGATCGGAACATGGGATCGGTGGGAACGCCACCCAGCTCCCCAGCGCCACCTTGTGTAGGTTCTAACACATTCTGAATCTCTGAATTTCTCATTTCTTTCCTCCCTTCAGCCTCCGCGGAACCTTCCCATGTCCTCTACGGTTCTGCGACGACTCTGAAGTGTGATGTGGGCGGGAATCCCGCTGTTCAGTATCGGTGGTCGGGACCGAATGAAGAACATTACAATCAGAAGACTGTGGAACTGAAATCGCTGACCGCTAAGAATGCTGGGACATGGTCCTGTCATATTTTCGATAACAAAGGAGAAGCTAAGACTCGCCTGAGTGTAGCTATCACGATGGTTGGTCAGTTCCGTTTCCTCTTTTTTAGAACCTATGGTTCCACTCTAGTACGTCATAAGTACGCTATATTGCCAAAAGTGCCGTCCCGTTCCTAATCCATAGGGTTCTAGATGACGGGGCTCTACCCTTGGCGCCTGGAACGGCTTCGAATCTTCAACTGGGTAGACCGTCCTCAAGGTTCTGGATTGTGTTGATGGGAATGTGGCCATTTAAAATTCCAAAGACGTTCTATAGGGGTACGTTCCCGGACTAGACCAGTTCATCCACCTCCTTCTAGAATTTGTTGGAAGAGGAAGGGACCGGTTCCAAAATGTTCCCACAAAGTTGGGGGCATGGTATTGGTACGCTGAGGCATTCCGGGTTCCTTTCACTGGAACCAACAACTGAAAAACAACCCCCTCCACCAAAGTTTAGTACCGTTCTCCTGCCGACTGCCAAACCCAGAGTCGTCCATTGGATCACCAGATGGAGAGGCGTGATTCGTTACCCTGGAGAACGTGTTTCCAGTGTTCTAGAGTCCAGTGGCGGCATGAGGTACGGTCTCTCCAACCGACTCGGTCTGTAACCTCCAACCAACTCGGCCCGTAACCTCCAATCGATTCGGTCTGTAACCTCCACCGTCTCCAAATGACTCGCTCCGTAACCTCCACCATCTCTCCAATTGACTCGCTCCGCAACCTCCATGATATCTCCAACCAACTCGGCCCGTGACCTCAAACCGACTTGGCCCGTAACCTCCAACCGATTTGCTCCGTAACCTCCACCATTTACAACTGACTCGGTCCGTAACCTCCACCGTCTCCAACTGACTTGGCTTGTAACCTCCACCGTCTCCAATCGACTCAGTCCGTAACCTCCTCCATCTCTCTAACCAACTCGGACTGTAACCTTTAACCGGCTCGGTCCGTAACCTCCAAACGACTTCAAATAAGTCAGTCCGTAACCTCCACGATTTCTTCAACCGACTTGGTCCGTAACCTCCAACTAACTCCAAATGACTCAGTCCATAACCTCCACGGTCTCTCCAAATGATTCGGTTCGTAACCCCAAGCTGACTCAGTCTGTAACCTCCACCGTCTCCAAATGATTCAGTCTGTAACCTCCACAGTCTCTCCAACCGACTCGGTTCGTAACCTCTAACAGACTCGGTCCGTAATCTCCACCATCTCTCCAACCGACTCGCAACCGATACGGATCATTTGGATGGGTGGGAGAGCACTTTTGGCAATATAGCGTATGTTTGTGGCAACGGAAAACGTCTCGTTACACAAAATGTAAGTGACAGTAACCCGGATCGTTGCAGGTCCTTTAAAGACATCAGAGAACGTGACCGTTGCGGCCGGGGCCAATGGGGTGCTTCCATGCAGTCTCCCGAACATAGGACGGATGTCTTTGCGGAAGGTGCAGTGGTCACGTGGTTCCGCCACCCCCGGTGACCCGCCCTTAATCAGCGCAACGAAATCAAATGACGAGCCGAAGTGGAACATTAGCATTGGCAAGAGATTCAGGTTCCAAGCCGAGTCGTTGAGCTCCACATTCGACCTGACCGTGACGAAAGTAGGGAACTTCTTTCATTCAATTTCAGAACCAGTTGGAACTGGATGGCCGTCCAACCTTCTGTCGTTAATCAGGATCTCTCTTCCTTGGCTGCAGGTGAAACCCGGTGATGCTGACGTGTATTTCTGCGTGCTGACCTTCGATGGCGATAAAAATCTGGATGGGAAGGTGACACTGAATGTCGTTGGAGAAATGGCGTCAAGTGGCACATCCAGTGAGTAGAACGTGTGCCGCTGTTCATACATCAATTACAATGGTTGGTGGGTTGGTTCCTCATGCCTTTCTAGGGGAGAATGTTTTGGGCGCTGGGTAGAAACACCCAGGACAGGACGCCAATCCCTAGTGCTGAGAGCAGAACGTGATAACCACTAAGCCACCGTGACGGCCGTAAAGAGTGATTATAAGTGTGGTGGTTCTATTGGACTGAGGGAGGAAGCCGGAGAACCGACTAGGTCCGTGAACTCCATGGTATCGTCAATCGACTTGGTCCACAACCTCAAACAACTTGGTCCGTAACATCCACGATCTCTCGGCCTGTTACTTCCACCCGACTTGGTCTGTAACCTCCACCAACTATCCAACCAGCTGGGTCCGTAACCTCCAACTTACTTGGTCCGTGACCTCAAACCGACTCGGTCTGTGACCTCCACCGTCTCTCCAACCGACTCAGTCCCTAACCTCCAACCAACACGGATGGACCTCCATCCAACTCTCCAACCGACTTGGTCCGTAACCTCCACCCGACTCTGTCCATAGCCTTCAACAACTCTCCAAACGACTCGGTCCATATCCTTCACGGTCTCTCCAACCAACTCAGTCCGTAACCTCCACCAACTCTCCAACCGACTCGTTCCATAATCTCCAACACCTCTTCAACTGACTCATTCTGTTAACTTCCCCCACTCTCCAACAGACTCAATCCGTAACCTCCAACTAACCGACTCGGTCGGTGATCTCCACTGTCACTCTAACCGACTCGGTCTGGTACCTCCACATTCTCTCCTGCCGACACAGTCTGTAACCTCAACCGACTTGGTCCGTAACCTCCAACCGACCAGTTCCGTGACCTCCAACTGACTCAGTCTGTAACCTCCAGCATCTCTCCAAACGACTTGGTCTGTAACCTCAGACTTTTCTGTACACAGAACATGCTACTCAACTGTCCAAGCCTTCATCCTATCCCAGCTCGATTATTTGCTCCAGTGAGGAATGTCACCAACTCTCACTCTATTGCGTCTGCCACTGCAAAATGATAGTACGATCTTCCCAACTCTGTCTGGTTGGCGGAGCCACTTGGCGTCTTTAAGAAAAAACTGAAAACACGTCTTTCACAAACACCTTATATGGGGACCTTCCCCCCCCCCCCAAGGAACCCACCCCTTACCGCCCTAGCAGTGGATTAAGTGTAAATTGATGATATGTCAATAATATTTCTATTCTAATACGGATACAGCTGTCGGAACCAGGAACAAATTCTTGGAAGAAAAGCTTCTTGGGGTGGGCGTGTGGGTGTGGCTCGCAGTCGGGGTGTCTTGCCTCTTTCTGATCAGCCTCTTTGTCATCACCGTGCTCATGTATCGCAGAAACAGGCGGATGAAGGTAAGCCAGAACCAGAAAACAACCAATATGTGCAAAATTTGCTATAGAATTTTAAAAATAATAATCTTTTGAACGACTCTTCTCTCTTAGATGAAGATGAGAAGGATGAAGGGTCAAAGAGATCCTCTCACGCCGCGGAAATTCTGCCAGTGCAACAGGTAGCTTTTTGTTCCCGACGTACAACGCCTAAGCGAAACGATTGGACGTAGGATTGGCGTTGACCAATCGCTCGTGGTCTTGGTCTTTAGTCATAGGTTCTAGTTTCTGGAACATCCCATTGTTTGCATTTAGTGGCCAAATTTGGTTTCCCATTGGGCTACCACTGTTTGAGAACATCTAAAGATTAGCACTCGTACTGTGTATACCAGTGGTTCTTGTAGCCTGTTTAGGCTTTAGAACCTCCCACGCCACAGAAATTCTGCCGGAGCAACTGGTAGCTTTTTGTTCTTGGTGTACAGCACCTAAACCCACGTTGACACGGAGAGAACCTGGACTCTCCCACCTGATTGATCTTCCCACCACAACCTTTCTCATGTAGCCTTTGCAAAATAGAAACGTCCCAGCCCCGCAGTATAGGCAAGGGTAGGTAGCAGAGCTCCGATGTCCAAATAAACATCTGAGTTTAGACTCAGTTCTCTGTTCTATACACCAAAAGTGAGGCCAAAACGCAACCCCGCCATCAGAACCCATTGAACAAGTTAACAATGTTGTCCGTCTCCATTTACGAAGGAACTCTAATGCTACTTTTCCTTCTACAGGCCCGTGAGTCTACCCCCTGCAGGCAAAAAGGGACGGCCCGCTCCTCTTCCTCGCCGGGAGTACGAACACCTTAACGACTGACGTGCCGGAGTTACGGAACCACCATTGGAACCATTGCCAACATTTTTGTTTGTTTGTTTCTTCTATTCGCTTTGTTCTAATTTCATCTTGGTTTCACTTGACTGACTCCACTTCTCTTTTCTTTGCACCGTGCCCCCCACAGAAACCCTTTAAATATAAATTACAGCATTTAGCCATGCTAATAAATAATTCGAATTGAATTCTGATTGGTCGGTTACAGTTATTGATCGAATTCCAACCATCCATTGATGGGGTCACGTTCCGGGCACCGGGCAGTTACACCCAGTTAGATTGGGGGCGCCAGTCTATCGCTGGGCAATTAATTGCCAATTACTGGGTCCCTTTTCCAAAGCCAGTCTTAATATGATGTTCTGGTGCCGAAGTACTAAGTTCTAGGGGGGTAGAAGCCTGCATTTGTATATAACGCACTTCTTGAAAGTGGAAAGGCAAAAAATCATTTAAGACGTAGTGTATTATTTTGCTGACGTGTCGTTTTCTTCTCTATAATAAAAGTCATTGTTGGAAACTCTCTGTCTGTGTGTGTGTGTGTGTTGGGGATGGGGTTCTCAACATTTGTGTCGGTATCAAACCACAAGCACGCCAGCTGTGGCCTCACTTCAGCCCAGGTGTTTTGTGTCTGGGGTAACTTCACCGAATACGATGTTCTAAACACTCTACAGACGTTCCGGCCTACTTTCGAGACCTGGTTTGTTGGGTTCTCGCTCCATAATGCTTGAGGAACGGTACAGACCAGCTGGTTCTGGAGACCCATAGAACAATCGTATCAACTCCCAATCAATAAGGTTGCGTGGTTGCAATGTACCGTCTGGTACTTGCTCACTCACCCATGAGCCTGAGGTGTTCTAATCACTCATCAAGCACCAAGGGTTTGCAGACTGGTGGGTCTCTTTCAGGAGCTTGGGGGGTTCCAGCGGGGAATTGGAACAGGACGCCAACAAAGCCACAGTGTTCTAAAAAGTGATATGTAAGTAATTTTGCCTTGAAGTTAGTAAAAATGGGGTTCTAAAGACATTTGGGGACCAAGACAGGGTCCAGGGTAAAAGATTAAGACTAGAATTTATAGGGTTCTAAATAACGTGGTTCCGCCCTTTGCAGCTAGAACAGATATAACTCTTCAATTGGAAAGACCTTCCTTAAGGTTTCGAAGTGTGTTGATGGGAACTTGGGGGAAATTTGGAAGGTCTGTTTCTCAGTCTCCATTTCCTTATTTAATTCCAAATAAGTTCTATCGTGTTATGGTCAGGACTAGACCATGTCTTCGGGACCTTGTTGGAAGAGGAAGGGACCGGTTCCAAACTGTTCGCACAAAGTTGGGAGCATGGGATTGTCCGGAATGTCTTGGCATGCTGACGCAGTCTGGATTCCTTTAACTGGAACAAAGGGGCAAAGCCGAGATCCTGAAAGATAACCCCTCCACCAAACTTAAGTACCGATCTCCTGACGACTGCCAAACCCAGACTCTTCCATCAGATCGGCAGATGAAAATAACGTGTTAAGAACGTGTCTCCACTGTTCCAGAGTCCAGTGATGTCGTGATGTACGGCCGCCGCTCGACCATGGAGACCCATTCCATGAGGCTTCTCAGTGCACGGTTCTCAAGCTGATCTGAAGGCCACATGAGGTTTGGAGTTCTGGTGGGATTGGCTCGGCAGAACGTTGGCGACCTCTTAGTACCATCAGGACCTACCACTTGGTGGCGGAATTGCTGTCGTTGTAAAGCACGTAAAGCACGCCACCACTGGACTCTAGAGCAGTGGAGACACGTTTTCCGGAGTGACGAATCGCGCCTCTCCATCTGGCAATCTAATGGATACCAAGACATTTCGGACAATCCCATGACCACAACTTTTTGGGAACACATTGGAACCGGCCTCTTCTTCTTCTGACAAGTTCTAGAAGGGCATGGCTGACTAAGTTTGGTGTGGATGAACTGGTCTAGCCCGATAGAACATCTTTGGGTTGAACTCGAGCGAAGACTGAGAACCAGACATCAGTGTGTGACCTCACACACTCCAGAATCTTAAGGACGGTCTTCCCAATTGAAGGGTTAAAGCCGTTGTAGCTGCAAAGGGTGGACCCACGTCATCTAGAACCCCATGGAATCATGGAGACCCATCCCATGAAGCTCTCAGTGCATGGTTCTCGAGAGCTGATCTGAAGGCTACATGAGGATTGGAGGTCTGGCGGGATTGGCTCGGCAGAACGTTGGCGACCTCTCCGCTACCACTTGGTAGCCAAGTTGCCGTCGTTCCCAATTTCTTCGGAAATTCGGAGCGAGGATGGGGTTCCACGATTGGATTTGTTGGCGTCCCATTCCAGTTCCTGCTCTTCCCAGGTTCTTGGTTTTCCTCCATGCGGCCATGGAAGTGACTGGAACACCTTTTTCGGATTGTTTGGATGGGTAAGCCAATACTTTGAGTATATATTCTATACGTTCTCCAAGTTCTACAAGGCTGGTAGACGAGGGCATGACTAACCCTCACGTTACCCAACGTTCCAACCTCGAAGTGAGGCAGGTAGACAGAGGCAGCCCCATTTCCTGCCCTGTGTATGTGTGTATGTGTGTATGTGCGCTAACCAGCAAAAATGTCAATGTCAGGTTAGCACGTCAAGGTTCTGCAGTCATCTGAAAATCCGTAAGTACATTTCGTATTTTTGTTGGCCGCCAAGCTACTTAGCAAAGATTAGCAGCTAATTAAATTAACTCCTAATTATACGTATACGATAATACCTATTGGCCGTATATATGTTACCAATTATATCGTATTCGATGTAAGCACCCCAGATTTTAACGCAACTGTGAAACCGTCTGTAGCTTGTTAAATAATAGCTAACGGCTATATCTTAATACTTATTTTTAAATATATATATATATATATATATATATATATATATATATATATATATATATATATATATATATATATATATATATATACTGCTCATAATATGCATTACCTGCTTAATATTATATTAAATATTAAATTTAATTGGTGTTGGTCTTAAAACACCAATGTACAAATCCCAATTTAAAAAAAAACGTCTTAATTGAGTCGCTAATATTAATAAACAATTATTTGCTTTATATATTACCAACATCCCATTTTAATGTTGTTACGGAGCCGCGATGTTTGCAACTGTCTTATTTAAAGCCACTGTTACATACCCCGTTCTTCCAGATTTTCGGCAATAGGGGATGATTTATTGCCGATTCCACAGCTTCGTAGGC
>JAFMOD010000915.1:164349-207661 GCA_019802435.1 Corydoras maculifer
GCAATCTCGATAGGAGCATATTATTCACTTTAAATCCATGCTAACCACTGAGCCACCATGTCACCCTCAGGGCAATTTAGATAGGAGCAATTTAAAGCATTCAATTCACCTTGAATCCATGTTTTTGTACTGTGGGGCAATCTCACTAGGAGCAATTAAGAGCATATAATTCACCCTTAATCCATGCTAACCACTCCCCCCCCCCCCCCCCCCCCCCCCCCCCCCCCCCCCCCCCCCCCCCCCCCCCCCCCCCCCCCCCCCCCCCCCCCCCCCCCCCCCCCCCCCCCCCCCCCCCTTTGTACTGTGGGGCAATCTCGATGGGAGCAATTCAAATCAGTCAATTCAGTGTGGTATGAGTCTTTTCAATGGTACCATGGTCAATCTTCCAAAGAATGACCTGCCCTCTGGTGGTACCATTGGAGAACCGAGTACACAGCATGGACGGAGAACATGGACAATAAGCGGAGCCAAAAAAGGGGTTTACCCAAACTTTTGACTGGTTCCGTGGTCAGTCTTTTAAAGAACGACCTGCTCTGTGGTTCTAGCACGTGAGTACAGCTTTATCTAAAAACATATTCATAGCACGTATCACGTTGGTGATGTAAGGTTTCTGATGATTAATAGCAGTTTGGGAGGGATCCCCTGATACCCCGAGTCATTATGGAACCAGAGAGCGAGAGCGCGAGAGAGTGGGTGATGACTCCTAACTCCTACACATTCCTGCTGAGCTTATTTTAGAACCCAGAGAATGCCATCAAGCATTTTCCTTCGCTTCAAAACAAATAAAGAACCCTAGAGGGTCAGGACATGGTAGTTGGTAGTCCAATGAGGACTGCCTTCGGCCTGTTTAGAACGTCCTCCTTGGGTTTGGGTGCCGAGCCCAAGAACATTTCAGCCAAACGTGGGAACCTTGAGGTCGTACTTTAAAGGTTGACCACGGTCAAGGGTTTGGGCAAATCCCGTTTTTGGCTCCACTTATTGTCCATGTTCTCAGATGGACTTTGTAGTTCTCCAATGCCAGTCTGTAGTCCCTACTGTGTGCTTCATTCTCTAATGGGCAGACCCTAATGGTAGCACAACAGAGTAGGGATTATTTGGTAGGGGCATTATTATTATTCCTATCCCAGCAGGGTGAAACTACCCACCACCCTAATGGTATCTGCTCTGCGATGCTCTTGACCAATAGAGAACAGAGAACCAATAGGGGACTAACAAAAACAAAGAAAACAGATGGATTACAGTCTCGAATTGTAATTACTCACAATTAGTTGCGAGGAAAACCATTTGTTATTGGGCGACGATCGGGATTCGCAAATGGTAGCCTAGAAATTATCCCACGCTTGTAATTAGCTACCTTGTGACAGGTAGCTAGTTGGGTAGAATCACTTAATAGCTTTGTACGCCATATTTTACTGGTTTAAAGCTTTAACCAAACTCAAAACATTCAAGCTACTTTGTTAGCGTCACTTTTTTTGTCCCAATCGAAGGTTTACTAGTTACCAAAATATGCGGTGTCATTTTTCCGACTTAGAGCGTAAATTGTGAGTAAAAACATTTGGTATTGGTCGACGATTGCAAATAGAAGCTTGAAAATTAGCCCACGTCTACAATTAGCTACCTTGGGCCAGGTAGCTAGTTGGGCAAGAATGATCAAATCATTTTTTTTATTAAATAATAATTATTAAAAAATATTGTTGGGCAAAAACCCCTTTGTTTAATGAAGCAGAAGTAGTTTTTCACTTGTTATTTCATTCGTAAATGCGTTTATTAAAAACAAAAATACTGGTTCTAAAATGTAGCAGGAAATAGAATATATCGTAGTATCTGGCGTATCCCATCGAAAAAAAACATTTGATATTGGGCGACGATTGCAAATATTAGCTTGAAAATTAGCCCTCGCTTGCAATTAGTTGCCTTGGGACAGGTAACTCATTGGGTAGAATGTCGTAATGGCTTTAAAAAATGATCAAAGAAATGCTCTCCGACATAGAAAGGATAAATAGTTGTGAGTAAAACCATTTGGTATTGGTATTTGCAAATGGTAACTTGAAATTTATGCTAGCTACTTAATATCTAGTTGGGTAGAATCCCGTAATGGCTTAAAAAATAATCAAATAAAAAAACCAAACTCAGAAACTTCAAACTCCTTCTTTAGCATCGCTTTTGCATCCCAATAGAAGGCTTATAAGCTACCAAAATATGCGGCTTCATTTCTCCGACTTAGAACGGACCATTAGTTGCGAGTAAAATGGTTTGGTATTGGTATTCGCAATCAATAGCTTGAAAATTAGCCCACGTCTACAATTAGCTACCTTGGACCAGGTAGCTAGTTGGGTAGAATCGCGTAATGGCTTTAAAAAATGATCAAATAATTGCTACGTATGCCATATTTTACTGGTTTAAAATGCATAACGAATTTGCATTCGTAGCCCAAATGGTAGCTAGTCTAACAAATTTTTCGTATTAAAATAGGATTTTCGGGCAAAAACCCCTTCGCTGATTAGCGAAACAGAAGTGCTATTTTGTTCGAACATCTTTCACGAGTGGAAACAGCTACCGGGCGAGACATCTCGAAAGCCACCACCCCCTCCCTTCCTCTGTGTCGCTTTCGGTAACGGTTCCATTTTTCGGTGAGTAATCAGGGATCCCTCGCCAAAGGGTCTTTCCTCGCCGAGGCGACGTGACGATCCCAAAGTTCGGAATCAGACCGTCAGTTAGGTTCTCCTCCCGACCCCAACATTTGGTGATAAGGTTCTCAAACTTTTGGCCTCTTCGGTGCTTGAGTGTGACTAGAGCGAGGTAGGCGTTTGAAGGTGAACTCAGCTAGGCAGGAAGAGGCGAATGAAAGAAGGGTGAAACCTCAGAGACAGATGTGAGGCACTAGACGTGTTTTCGACCTTCATGTGGTTCCCCTAAACAAACCACCCAGGCCCTACAGGAGCTTACTGTTACTTAGCGTTAAAACTCGCGGCTTGGTACGTCTACCTCGGCGTGTAGCTATAACGCTTAGGATAATTTGGTTTTGGGACGTTTATCTATGGTCACTATCCAAAGCCACTTGGTTAAGGGTCTTGCTCAAGGACCCACATTGGTCACTTCAGAGGTCAGAGTTCAAAGGTCACATGGGTCACTTTGTATGTCTACCTCGGCGTGTAGCTATAACGCTTAGGAGAATTTGGTTATGGGACGTTTATTTTTCGTATTAAAATAGGAGTTCGGGTGAAAATCCAGAAGTACGTTTTCACTTGCTATTTCGTTCGTAAATGCATTTATTAAAAACAAAAACGCTGGTTCTAAAACATAGTGGGAAATAGAATGTATCGTAGTATCTCACGTTCCACTTTCATGTAGCTATTAAGCTTAGGAGTATTTGTTTAGGGTATGTTTACGTTTGGTCACTATCCAAAGCGACTTGGTTGCCCAAGCACACCTGGAGCAACAAGGGTTAAGGGTCTTTCTCAAGGACCCACATGGGTCATACTAGAGGTCCTACAGGTTCTCCACTTTGATCAAATTGCCCCATACAGAGTATAGTTTGTGTGTGTGCACAGCGGTAGATTGGTACCCTGTCCTGGGAACATGGCTTTGAGGTGAATTGCCTGCTTTAAATTGCTCCTATCGAGATTGCCCCACAGTCAAAAAACATGAATTTAAGGTGAAATGGCCGCTTTAAATTGCTCCTATCGAAACTGCACTAAGAATGACATGGTGGCTTGGTGGTTAGCATGTTCTCTTCTCAGTGCTGGGGATTCCCTGTTGGAATCCCAATCTGGTTCTCCTCGTGTCCTCCTCGTGTCCACGTAGCTTTTATTCAGGTTCTCCGCTTTCCGTCCACTGGCCAAAAACATGGATTCATGGTGAACTAAATGCTCCAAATTGCCCCTTATAGAGTGTGTCTTTGTGAATGAGTGTGTGTCCAGCAGATAGATTGCCCCCCTGTCCTGGGTGTATCTGCCCAGCGCCCGGGAACGTTTTCCCCTGGATGACCGCCAACTTGATTTAAACAGCACTATTATGGGAGAACATTATTCGGTAGAACATTCGGAGGATGTCCGATTGCCGTTGAAATACACTTGATAGATAATATATCCGTCCTGATCTTTAGCTAACAATTTGATTAGATCTGGGGCCAATTAGCATAACGTCGAAGATCTATTATGGTTTGGTTGGGGCAATTATTATTTGCCGTCTTCAGCATTTTTGCCATAATTTTTTAACAGTGGAACAAATTTTGGGAACCTAAAAGAGGAACGGAAAATGACGATTGTTGCAAAAACAACTTAAACAAACTGTCTATGTTGCCAATTTAGCTCCAACCAATTTTTTGCGATACGTTTGCGGGGTAAATTTTATTGGAAATTTATAGAGGGGGGTAATATTTAACAAAGAATTTATTATAGTAAGAGAACGTTTGGTTGGTGTCGCAATAAAAATTAGAACTTGAACAAGAAGGTGATGTAGGATCGAGCCTTGTGGGATGCCGACTATGAAAGTGAACTTTATATTTAGTTTGACGACTTATTTTTTGAAGGTGAACTCACTTTTTAAAATTTTTTTCAAGGTGATCTTTAGAAATTTTAAGGTTCCTTCTTCGCGTTTCACTTACTATTATTATATGAATGACTAATTAACATTCCAACAAAATTTACTAGCAGGTTTTAAAGTGTGAGTACATTAACAAATTAACAAACTAACAATTTAACAAACTAATTTTGACGTTTGGCATGCACTGCGTAGATAATAGCGTCCTAATAGTTAAAATTACGATAAGACGTGTTACAAACAATTAAGACGACGACACAAACCAATTAATTTTAGTTGAAAAGTTAGATTAAAATTGATTTGTTGAACATATTTAATATTGAAAAACGCCAACATTTCATCCGTAACCCAACAGTCTTACGCAATAATACTTCAAACTTGCCAATTTAGTATAGGCCACTGTCGGATTTGCGGAAAAGATCCGAACATTTCTTGTGTGATCTTTTCTGTGGATAATTCAATGAGTCGTTGGATACGATTGAGCCAAATTGTTTCGTAATCCATAATATTAATTAAAAATGTTGTTAGCGTGTAAGTACGTTAACGGACGATTTTGCTTTTCCATTCGTTAGGCCAATCAGCTGGAAGGGAGGGGTCAGCTCATCTTATAGAGTAAAGCCGACTCGGGAGATTGACATTTCGAAGAACCCTGGCGAAGAGGAGCGACGTAAGGATCCGTAACCCTGGTACGTTTCAGATCATCTAAACAAGGTTTTATGAGTTATGTGCGTATGTTATGAAGACGTGTGTAACAATTGTTGCAGTGGTTTCAACGGCCTCAACGTTTGGGGCCCAGAACCTAACCAAATTAATAAATTAAATTAAATTGGATTTAATTTTATTTAATTTATTTTGATTTGATTAGGCGAGTTATTGAGAAAATATTCTTAATAACAATGGTAGCCAAAGCCCGATCAAATATTAGACAATGACAATTAAACATTGTTTTTTTTTTTGCAAAAAATCAATTGTAAACGATGCTGTTGTGAGGTTGGAGGATTTTTTAGTTGGATTAACGTAGACGACCTGATGTTGTGGGCCACAGATAATAGTTCCCAACAGGTTCTGTGACAAACCAAGCTGAGGTAGCTAAACCAACGCGTACCATGTAGCGATTGCCAATTTTACGCCAGTGTATGGAGAACAGTGTTGCTTTCTAAAACGAGCATTTGTCATGATATTTCCCATGCCTGTCTGTCGACTGTGTCACCATAATCAAACAGGAAGTGACGTCATCGGGACCAACGTGACTGAAAGACAGACTGTTTCTATACCGACACCCAAGACACCCCTCGGCTTTCCTTTGTAGGTTTGTGCTACGAGGAGAGAAAGCTACCAGATACCTAGCTAGTTCGATTTTACGACTTGGTCCGAGATTTTAACAATTTAAAGGTGGGTTCAGTAAGATGGCCCTTTTTCGAGTAAACCGCAGAACCTTTGTCGGAACAAAATATTAAAGGTTAGCTATATAACTATTTTGAAGCAAGGACAGAAAATCCAGATGGTCCTAATATTGAGCCTTGAGGGTTTATATATATATATAAAATTATATTAAATTAAATTTGTTTCCCACATCCAATTTTTTTAACTGTTTAATTTTGGACACTGTAAAAATCCGGGTTAATATCTGCAAAGGTCCTAATATTGATCCTTGAGGGACACCTTTAGTAACCTGGGGAGTTGGAGAAATTTTGTCGGACTGTGTTATAAATAAAAAAACTGTTAAATGTAAACGTAAAAAACAAATACTAATTCTGTTTATTGGACTTATTATAAACATAAAATTATATTTAATTAAATTTGTTGCCTACATCTAATTTTTGTAACTAAGTGCTTCATTTTGAATGCTGCAAAAACCTGGACCGATATTTAAAAAGGTCCTAATATTGAGCCTTGAAGGACACCTTTAGTAATGTCTGTCAACGCGCGCAATAAAAAAATGAGTATTAAATGTAAATTTAAAAAACACATACCAATTCTGTTTATTGGGTTTATTTATATATATATATATATATATATATATATATATATATATATATATATATATATATATATACAAAAAAAAAAAAAATATATATATATATATATATATATATATATATATATATATATATATATATATATATATATAATATTAAATAAATCCAGTAAACAGAATATAGACGTGATAAGTACACGCACACTTCCTCCAGTAGTGGGCCAGGTTTCTAGGTACGTGCTTTTTAAGTTTACATTTAATAGTTTTTATTTTTATTAGTGTAGTCCGACAGAATTTCTCCTGTTCGCGAGGTTATTAAAGGAATAACCTCAAGGCTCAATATTATAACCTATTTAAATGTCAGCTACGTTTTTTTCAGCGTCCAAAATAAAGCACTTAGTTAAAAAAAAATTGGATATAGGCAACTAATTTCATTAAATATAATATATATATATATATGATATATAATATACAGTATATATATATATATATATATATATATATATATATATATATATATATATATATATATAATAAATCCAATAAACAGAATACGAGTTTATAGGTATGTGTTTTTTGAGTTTACATTCAATAGTCTTTTTTTAATAGCACACTCTGTCAGAAGTATTCCCGCTTGTGAAGTTATTAAAGGCGTCCCTCAAGGCTCAACATTAGGACCTTTTTAAATATCAGCCCCAGTTTTTGCAGCGTCCAAAATGAAGCACTTATTTTAAAAAAATAGATGTAGGTGACAAATTTTATTAAATATAATTCTATATATATAAAATTCCTCCAATAAACAAAATTGGTACGTGTACGTGAATTTACATTTTATAGTCATTTTTTTAATAGCGCAAGTCGGACTGAACTTCTCCCACTCGCGGGGTTACTAATGGTGTCCTTCAAGGCTTAATATTAGGACCTTTGCAAATATCAGCCCAGGTTTTTGCGGCATTCAAAATGAAGCACTTAAAAAATTGGATGTAGGTGACAAATTTAATTTTATATATATATATATATATATATATATATATATATATATATATATATGTCCAATAAAAAAATTGGTATGTGTTTTTTAAGTTTACATATAATAGTCATTTTTTTTAATAGCGCAATCTGACTGAATTTTGCTCGCTCGCGAGGTTAATAAAGGTGTCCCTCAAGGCTCAATATTAGGACCTTTTTAAATATCAGCCCAGGTTTTTGCAGTGTTCAAAATAAAGCGCTACGTTAAAAAAATTGTATGTAAGCGACTAATTTAATCAAATACAATTATATATATTTAAAATACGACCAATAAACAAAATTGTTATGTTTTTTAAATTTACATTTCATAGTCGTTTTTTTAGTAGCGCAAGTCGACTGAATTTCTTCCGCTCGCAGGGTTACTAATGGTGTCCCTAAAGGCTCAATATTAGGACCTTTGCAAATACCAACCCAGGTTTTTGCACTATTCAAAATTAAGCACTTAGTTTAAAAAATTGGATATAGGTGACAAATTAAATTTCATATATATATACATCCAATAAAAAAAATTGGTATGTGTTTTTTAAGTTTACATATAATAGTCGTTTTTTTAAATAGTGCAATCCAATAGAATTTCGCCCGCTTGCGAGGTTACTAATGGTGTCCCTCAAGGCTCAATATTAGGACCTTTTTAAATATATCAGCCCTGGTTTTTGCAGCATTCAAAATGAAGCACTTAGTTTAAAAAATTGGATGTAGACGACAAATTTAATTACACACACACACACACACACACACACACACACACACACACACACACACACACACACACACACACACACATATATATTTTTTTGTTAAATTACGACCGAGCTTCTCCCGCTCGCGAGGTTATTAAAGGTGTCCCTCAAGGCTCAATATTAGGACATTTTTAAAAACCAGCCCATGTTTTTGCAGTGTTCAAAATGAAGCACTACGTTAAAAAAATTGGATGTAGGCGAAAAATTTTATCAAATATAATTATATATATATTTAAAATATGACCAATAAACAAAATTGTTATGTGTTTTTTAAAGTTCTATTTTCTAGTCGGTTTTTTAGTAGCGCAAGTGGACTGAATTTCCCCCGCTCGCGAGGTTATTAAAGGTGTCCCTCAAGGCTCAATATTAGGACCTTTGAAAATATCAGCCCAGGCTTTTGCAATGTTGAAAAAAATTGGATATAGGCGACAAATTTAATTAAATATAACTTGCGAGGTGTCCCTCAAGGCTCAATATTAGAACCTTGTTAAATATTACATTTGATAAAAAATATTAATTAAATTGGTTTAGAGCTCTGCTCAAGAAAAAAAAACCTGGGTCGACATTTGAGAATGTTCTCAGTTCTCTGTTGTTGTACTTCAGGCCTAAATAAACGATACGAACACCACACTGAACCCGTCTTCCTTGCTTTTATTTCAGGTCTTCGAAATCTATGCCAGAACGTTTAGCAGGTAAGTGGTGCGAGACGCATTCGCCCTCAATCTTGAACCTCGCCGTGTGCTCCTTGCTGCTTCTGTTGAACCTCGGCTCTGACCACAGCCCTGATCATCTGGCTTTCTGGGTTAGAACGTCAGGTGCAGCCTCCTGCTCTCGCTTATCGCTACATCTACCATCTTCCTCACTGCAGCTCCTTCTTGAGAACGTCGTCAGCTGGCAGCTCGAGAACAATTGCTATCGTGTGGTTTTCTATTTTCTTTTAGGTTTATGTTTTATTATACTGATGACTTCTAGTATGGTTCTAGTTCCAATCCTGATCTGTGGGGGATTTCCATGTTCTCCCCGTGTCCACGTGGGTGTCCTCCGGATTCTCCACTTTGCTCCCACAGTCCCAAAAAAAAACATGGATTCAAGGTGAATTGAATGCTCCAAATTGCCCCATATATAGTGTGTCTGTGTGAGTGAGTGTGTGCCCAATGCCTGAAATAGTTCCCCGTTCTCTCCTTGTCTGTGTGGGTTTCCTCTGGGTTCTCCAGTTTTCTCCCACAGTCCAAAAATATAGATTTAAAGTGAATTGAATGCTCCAAATTGCCCAATATAGAGTGTGTCTTTGTGAGTGAGTGTGTGCCAAGCAACCAAAACATTCTCCCCTGGATGGGCATGTGTTCTCCTTGTGTCTGTGTGGGTTTCCTCTGGGTTGTCTGCTTTTCTCCCACAGTCCTAAGGTGATCTAAGGTGAATTTGCCACTTTAAATTGCTCCTATCTAAATTTCCCCACAGTCCAAAAACATGACTTCTAGATGAATTGACTGCTCCTGTCTAAATTGCCCTGAGGAGTACATGGTGGCTTAGTGGTTGGCATGGGTGAAGTTAGCATGTTCTCCCCGTGTCCACGTAGGTTTCCTCCGGGTTCTCCGGTTTCCTCCCACAGTCCAAAAACATGGATTCAAGGTGAATTGGCTGCTTTAAATGGCTCCTATTTGAAGTGCCCTGAGGGTGACATGCTGGCTTAATGGTTAGCATGTTCTCCACTCAGAACTGGGGCTCCAGGTTCGAATTACGATCTGGGTGGAGTTTGCATGTTCTCTCCATGTCCACGTAGGTTTCTTCTGGGTTTTCCGGTTTCCTCCCACGGTCCAAAAACATGGATTCAAGGTGAATTGGCTTCTTTGAATTGCTCCTATCTAATTTGCCCTGAGGGCGAAATGGTGGCTTAGTGGTGAGCATGTTCTCCATTCAGAACTGGGGCTCCAGGTACGAATCCCGATCTGAGTGGAGTTTGCATGTTCTCCTCATGGCCACATGGCTTTCCTCCCACAGTCCAAACACATGGATTAAAGGTGAATTGGCTTCTTTGAATTGGTCCTATCGAGATTGCCCCACAGTACACGAACATGAATTCAAGGTAAATTGACTGCTTTGAATTGCTCTTGTCGAAATTGCCCCACAGTCCAAAAACATGGATCCAAGGTGAATTGGCAGCTTTAAATGGCTCCTGTAGAAATTGCCCCGGATCCGAGGTTACTTTCCGGTCCTGCCACTCTTGGTTCTACCCGATTTTACTTGGTTCTAACAATCAGCCCTGAAATCTGGCGCCTACACCGAGATTCTCCCAAATCTCACGAACTAAGCTCTAGACCGCACTCCCGTCGCTCAAAGCGCCCTGCGGCATTTGGTTCTCTCACTTCCAGTGAGGCGAGATCCGTCTTTCGCGGAACCAGGGAGGAAGAAGGGCTGCGGAGGAGGGCGGGGGAGGCGAGGAGGTTAAGAACCCTGGGAGAACAGTCTTCTCTAGGCCCACCACAGCCCCACCTCCTCACCACGTTCTCGCCGGCAGGCTTTGATGTCCCCGTCTGGTGCCCCTCGCTGGTTCCCTTCAGTCGGTTCCTTCAGCGGAACGTTTGAAAAATCAGAGCTCACCACAAGCCCCTTCCTTCCGCTTTTTCGGGGTCGGAGAACGGCTGAATTTCAGTTACGCACAGGCGACGGCTCGTCCGAACTTTAGAAGGAACTGGGATAGGGAGCGATGTTCTAATTGCCCCAACTCTCTGCTCTCTCTCTGTTCAGGACGCAGAATGATCCCATGGGTGCTGTTCGTGTTCCGGCTGGTTCCACCCAGTTCCGCTGAAGGTAGGATCGAATACTTTATCACAGTGGGTTCTCCAACTTTGCCAAACCAAGTAAAACACATTAGGAAACCCAAACTTTGAGGTAGCACCTATTGGCTGCCTTAAATTGCTCCTATCGAGATTGCCCCACAGCCCAAAAAACATGGATTCAAGGTGAATTGACTGCTTTGAATCGCTCCAACTGAATTACCCTTAGGATGACATGGTAGCTAAGTGTTTAGCATGTTCTCCTCTCAGTGCTGGGGATCCAGATTCGAATCCCAATCTGGGTGGAGTTTGCATGTTCTCCCTGTTTCCGTGTGGGTTCTCCAGTTTCCTCCCACAGTCCAAAAACATGGATCCGAGGTGAATTGGCTGCTTTGAAAGGCTCCTATTGAAATTACCCCACAGTCCAAAAACATGAATTCAAGGTGAATTGACTGCTCTAAATGGCTCCTATCGAAATTGCCCCACAGTCAAAAAACATGGATCCAAGGTGAATTGGCTGCTTTAAATTGCTCCTATTGAAGTTACCCCACAGTCCAAAAACATGAATTCAAGGTGAATTGACTGCTCTAAATGGCTCCTATCGAAATTGCCCCACAGAACACAAACATGAATTCAAGGTAAATTGACTGCTTTGAATTGCTCTTGTCAAAATTGCCCCACAGTCCAAAAACTTGGCTTCAGGTTGAATTGACTGTTTTAAATTGCTCCTATCAAGATTGCCCCACAGTACACAAACATGTATTCAAGGTTAATTGGCAGCTTTAAATTGCTCCTATCTAAATTGCCCCATAGTCCAAAAACATGGATCCAAGGTGAATTGACTGCTCCTATCTAAATTGCCCTCAAGGCAACATGGTGCCTTAGTGGTTTACATGTTCTCCTCTCAGCACTGGGTGGAGTTTGCATGTTCTCCCCTTGAGCCATGGTTTCCTCTGGGTTCTCCGGTTTCCTCCAACAGTTCAAAAACCTGGCTTCAAGGTAAATTGACTGCTCTAAATTGCTGCATATAGTGAGTGTGTGTCTAACCGTGAAATACCGCCATCTGGCGGCCAAATCATAGAACGCAGTTCATTTCTAATAACAGATCTAATCGAAAACGAGGTTCTAAAATGTATTTCTTCTTCCCAAAGGTCCAAAGGTTATCCTCGCCCAGCCTGGCAGCAATGCCTCGTTTCCCCGGGAGAGCTTCGGATCCGTTGACAAGTTGTATGTCAACTGGTACTATGTGGAGAAGAACAATGAGGAAAAGTCCTTGATCTCGAGGAACCCTACGCAGGGGCTGGCAAAAACAGGTAGAATTGGGAATTTGGATGGTGTTGTTGGCGTTGTGTCGGTTCTCATGGTTCCCAAGCTGATTTCTGGTTCTTTGTTTGGTTCCGCTTCCATGAAACAGAAAACCGTCGAGCTTCGATGTCGGAGACCTTCGACCTGATCCTCTTTCCGGTACAGGACGACGACTTCGGGCTCTACAGATGTGAGCAGATCGAATATACGAAAGAACAAAAAAATGAGTACAGGTTGTATCCAGGTAAGCTCAAGATGACAAAGGGGTACAACATCGGGGTTCCAATTATATACCCAAAAGCCAGGATTAGGATTCATGCATTCAGGGTGAATTGGCTGCTTTGCATCGCTCCATGGAAACCATGGATTCAAGGTAAATGGACTGCTTTAAAAACACCTCTTTTGGAGAATTTAATTGACCTTGAATCCATGTTTTTGGAATGTGGGAGGAAACTGGAGAACCCGTGGACACGGGGAGAACTTGGAAACTCCACCCAGATTGGGATTTGAACCAGAAATCCCTAGTGCTGAGAGGAGAACATGCCAACCACTAAGCCACCATGTCGCCCTCAGGGCAATTTAGATAGGAGCGATTCAAAGCAGGCGATTAACATTGAATTCATGTTTTCATGTTTTTATACTGTGGGGCAATCTTGAATAAGCAAATTTAAAGCAGCCTTTAAATCCATGAATCCATGTTTTTAGACTATGGGGCAATCTTGATAGGAGCAATTCAAAACAGCCAATTCACCTTGAATCCATGGTTTTAGACTGTGGGGCAGTCTCTATAGGAGCAATTCAAAGTAGCCAATTCACCTTGAATCCATGCTTTTGGACTGTGGGTAAATCTCAATTTGGAGCAATTTAATGCAGTCAATTCACCTTGAATCTATGGTTTTAGACTGTGGGGCAAACTCGATAGAAGCAATTTAAAGCAGCCAATTCACCTTGAATCCATGGTGTTAGACTGGGGCAATCTCGATAGATGCAATTTAAAGCAGTAAATACACCTTGAATCCATGCTTTTGGACTGTGGGGGAATCTTGATAGGAGCAATTTAAAGCAGTCAATTCACCTTGAATCCATGCTTTTGGACTGTGGGGGAATCTTGATAGGAGCAATTTAAAGCAGTCAATTCACCTTGAATCCGTTTTTGGACTGTGGGGCAATATTGATAGGAGCAATGTAAAGCAGCCAATTCATCTTGAATCCATGTGTTTGGACTGTGGGGCAATCTCGAACGCCAATATAATATATAATATACAGTAGTTCCTGCATTATAGGCTTGGAATTTGATTTAATTAAGTTGTTTATATATATATATATATATATATAGGGCGGCACGGTGGCTTAGTGGTTAGCACGTTCGCCTCTCAGCGCTAGGGATTCCCGGTTCCAATCCCCATCTGGGTGGAGTTTGCATGTTCTCCCCGTGTCCGTGTGGGTTTCCTCCGGGTTCTCCGGTTTCCTCCCACAGTCCAAAAACATGGATCAAGTCAATTGAATTCTCAAAATTGCCCCATATACTGTGAGTGTGTGCCCAGCGATGGATTGGCACCCTGTCCTGGGTCTATCTGCCCAGCACCCGAAACGTTCTCCCCTGGATGGGCATGGGGAACCCCCCCCCCACGACCCTAATAGAGGATAAAGCGGGAGATAATGAATGAATGAAATATATATATACATATATATATAGTAATAAGACACTCTCAGCTTTATTATGGTAGTTGCGATGGTTGCGTCTTCACATCTTTGTTGTCTCGTTTGCAGTACAAATGCCTACCGAGGTCTTTGTCGTGGCTGGAAATGACCTCAATCTGGCCTTTGACCTTCAAAAAGTGGGATTGCCGAATCTAAGGGTAACGGTGACCTGCACTGCGCCCAATGGCCAACCGTGTTCCGTCAAATCCATTCGGAGCAAGCACCAGCTATACGTTCAAAATGTCTCCACCAGTCACAGTGGGACGTGGGTGTTTACTGTGGAGTACAATGGCCAGAAAGCCATCTTGAAAACCTTTGTCGGTGTTATTGGTGAGTTGTGTCGTTTTTTTTTTTGGAAATATTCCCAAAAACCAATGGAGCATTTGTGTCACCAATTGGGCAATTGAGACATTAATGAAATAGAGCACCTGCAGGTGCCTATGGAGCAATCTATTGTTGGGCGCATTCACTCACACAGACACACTATATATATATGGGGCAATTTGGACATAGCTGATTCGTCATTATTTGAGAAGCATCTGTAAAGAAGATGGGATGGGGGTGGGGGTGGGGTTCCCAAGGTTCTCCAGGTGCTGGGTAGATACACCCAAGACAGGGCGCCAATCTATCTCTGGGCGCACTCACTCCCACAGACATACCTTATATGGGGCAATTTGGATATAGCTGATTCAAAATTATTTCATCTGTAGAGAAGATGAGGGGTGGGGTTGGGGTTCCCATGGCTCTCCAGGCACTGGGTATCGTTGGACGCACTCACTCCCTCAGACATACTTTATATGACAGACATTTTTAAAACTAGCGATTTAAAGCAGTCAAATCACATTGAATTAATGTTTTTGAACTGTGGGGCAATTTCAATAGAAGCAATTTATTGCAGTCATTTCACCTTGAATCCAAGTTTTTGGAATGGGGCAATTTCAATAGAAGCAAATTAAAGCAACCCATTCACCTTGCATCCATGTTTTTGGACTGTGGGGCAATTTAGACAGATCAATTTAAAGCACTCAGTTCACCTTGAATCCAAGTTTTTGAACTGTGAGCCAATCTCGATTGGAGCGATTTAAAGCAGCCAATTCACCTTGAATCCAAGTTTTTTGGACTGTGGGGCAATCTCGATAGGAGCAATTTAAAGGATCCAATTCAACTTGAATCCATGTTTTTGGACTGTGGAGCAATTTAGATAGAAGCAATTTAAAGCAGTCAGTTTACCTTGAATCCATGTTTTTTAACTGTGGGGCAATCTCGATAGGAAGGATTTAAAGCAGCCAATTCACCTTAAATCCAAGTTTTTGGACTGTGGGGCAATCTCGATAGGAGCAATTTAAAGCAGTCAGTTCACCTTGAATCCATGTTTTTGGACTGTGGTCCAATCTCGATAGGAGCGATTTAAAGCAGCCAATTCACCATGAATCCAAGTTTTTGGAGTGTAGGGCAATCTTGATAGGAGCCTTGGTCCTCTCAAGGTGTCTGCCCGGATGTTGAACGTTTTCTTTCGTTTTTATTTGTCTCCCCCCCCACCTCTCCTCTAGATCTGGCCCCTTCCGAGGACACGGTCTACACGTCCCTGTCGTCGTCCACTTTTCCACTTGCCTGTTCGTTGTCTTTGGATCTGCCGTGGTCGGCGTTAAATGCCTCTGGCTTCCGAGAGACAAGCTGGACCTTTAAACCGCTGAACAGCAGGACCGAGGACACCCTGCTCACCGCCACAGCGTCTGCGGTTCCGTCCTGGAACCGGATCTCGAACAGTTCCTTCCCTGCGAAGCTCCTGACCAGAGCGGATTTCAGCGTCCAGAGTTCTGGGGTGTCGGTGAACAACAGGGGGAGCTATACCTGCAAGGTGAAGTTTGCCTCGAGGACGCTCCATAAGGTCGTGACCGTGGAGGTGCTGCAAGGTGAGTGAGATGGGACACTAGAAAAGGGTAGTTTCACCTTGAATCCACGGTTTTGGACTGTGGGGCAATTCCGATAGGAGCAATTCAAAGCAGCCAATTCACCTTTAATGCATGTTTTTAGACTGTGGGGCAATCTCGATAGGAGCAATTTAAAGCAGTCAGTTCACCTTGAATCCATGGTTTTGGACTGTGGGGCAATTCCGATAGGAGCAATTCAAAGCAGCCAATTCACCTTGAATACATGTTTTTAGACTGTGGGGCAATCTCGATAGGAGCAATTTAAAGCAGTCAGTTCACCATAGGGAGAACATACAAACTCCACCCAGATTGGGATTACAACCGGGAATCCCCAGATAGGAGTGATTTGAAGCAGTCAATTCACCTTGAATTCAGGTTTTTTGACTATGGGGCAATCTTTCTTTGCTCGTATCTGAATTGTCCCACAATCCAAAATGGGGTTCCTAATGCCCATCCAGGGGAGAAACTTTTGGGCGCTGGACAGGACAGGGGGGCAATCTATCACTGGGTACATACTCACTCACACAGACACACACTATAACTTTATGGGGCAATTTGATGAATTAAATTGACCTTGATAAAAGTTTTTGGACCTGGGATTTGAACCCACAACCTTCAGATTGATAGTGGTACACCCGTACCACTGAGCTAGCACACCCACAATGAATGCACTTTATGGGTTCGAGAACTGCAAGATTGCCCCTATTGGACACCAATTGACACCAATGGACGGCAGTGGGTTAGCGTCACAGTGCTTTCCACCTGATTGGCCACTGTCACGTCGGTTTGCCCTGGGGCAAGGGGGGAGGGGGGTAGCTATGAGTAGCTCAAATAGGAGTAGCTACGTATGATGACATCATAAGGTCACATGTTGGCTACAATTGTTACGTAAAAAATTGTTATTGTTCTATTTGCTTACTCCCTGTAGTTCTCTCAACTGCAAACGGCACTCTGGATGAGGGTTCGTCCGTCAATCTGTCCTGCACGCTGGGTCATCCCTTGAACCCGGACCAGGAAATCACATGGATGGCACCTCGGAACTTGCACCTGTATCCGCTTTTAAATCTCTCCCTTTCCTCAGTGACCTTTGAGAACCGGGGAACCTGGAGGTGTGTGGTAAAATTGAGGAACCAACAAAAAACCGTTGAGACGGTAAAACTGGAAGTCGGTAAGAGAAGAAGTAATAATGAAAAATGCTCCTTGCAATTTGCCCCATTGTGTTACATTACAACCACAAACTGTGTAATCCAAGATGGGTACATTGCCCCATATGGCTGCTCCGTGACGGCCTTAGAGGTTGGTTGAGAGAATGTCGGGGGGTGGGGGGATGGGGGGGTCGATGGCATCGTGAGGTCCAAAGAACACACCAGACAGGTCCGGAATAAGGTTCTGGAGAATGTCCCGAGCTCACGGAACACGGTCTAATTCATTATCCGGAGTACGGCCTCTGGATAGTACGGTCTTCGGTAGAGACACCTCCTCCGTCCACCCACGTCCACCTTAACTTAGGCCGAACAAGGAGGGCGTTGTTTAGAGATGCGGCAAAGAGGCCCATGGGGACTCGGGACGGGATCCGCAGCTCAGGTGGGGCAATCTGTCTACAGGAAAACCCCAAAAGTCTTGCAGTAAGGGCGACAAAAGTAATCCCACAAGGGGGACGAGTATCTCACTGAGCCTTGGTCCTTGGTTGCACCTTGGTCCCAAGTTTTCTTCCTCCTTAAGCTGCTCGGCTGCTCAAGAAAGACAAGTCCCACACCGAGCCTTGGTCCTCCCAAGGTTTCTTCCTCCTTGAGCTCCTTGGCCACTCAAGAAAGACAAGTCCCCCACCGAGCCTTGGTCCTCCCAAGGTTTCTTCCTCCTTGAGCTCCTTGGCCACTCAAGAAAGACAAGTCCCCCACCGAGCCTTGGTCCTCTCAAGGTTTTTTCCTCCTTAAGTTGCCCGGCCGCTCAAGAAGGATGAGTCCCCCACCGAGCCTTGGACCTCCTCTCCAGCAGGGACAGGGAAGTTGATCTGAGCTGATGGGAAGACAGGGCAATCTTGGAAGCCCACCTGTTGGATTCCACAAAAGACTTGAAACCTTGGCGGATGTTCACTTTCCAGCAAGGACAACAACCTTAAACATGAAGCCAGGGCTTCAACAGAACATTGTCAGAACTGACTTCACGTCTTAGGATGGCCCAGTCCAAGTCCAGACCTGAACCCAACCAGGAATTTGTTGGGTTCCCGAATGGGCAACATGCCCTAAACATACCCTAAAAGACTTGCAGCTGTAACTGTGGCCAAAGGTGGTTCAGTCCCAATCCCTTGGGTTTCCTTCACGTTCTGCGTGTAAAAAGGCCCTTTCTGTCGCCATTAACCATAGCCTCCTTAAAGACGTCCCCACAATCCTTCCAGTCGTTAATGATGCATCAGACAGTTCCTAACCCAATTTTAGTAATCTCCTTGGCCGTCCCTTCCCAAACAGAACATCTAGTCCTCGGCCATAGGATAGTTCTTTTGACGTGGTTCTTTAAGACATGCCAAGTAAATCGTTGCAGCCGTTGAGGTGCCGAGTAGTGGTTTTCGTAAGTTACACAGCTGTTCAGTCCCAATCCCTTGGGTTCCCCTTCATGTTCTGCTTGTGAAAATGCCCTTCCTTTCACTATTAAACATAGCCCCCTGGAAGACGATGAGTCCCCACTATCCTTCCAGTCATTAATGGTGCTTTGGACAGTTCCTAACCCAAATTTAGTCAATCTCCTTGGCCGTCCCTTCCCAAAAGGAACATCTGGTCCATGACCATGGGATGGTTCTTTCGACATGGTTCTGTAAGACATGCCAAGCAACTCATAGCACCCATTGGGGTGCCGAGTAGTGGTTTTTGTAAGGCTAGGTTGTGGTTGTAATGTGATAATTTATATAACATATAATATATATATATATATATATATATATATATATATATATATATATATATATATATATATATAGGTTCTAATGCACGTTCTGCTCCTGTGTTTGTAGTGAAAGCTCCGGTGAACATTTGGCTTGTCGTGGCTATTATCAGTGGCGTTCTGGTTTTCTTTTTGCTCCTTGGCGTTGCTGTCGTTATCATCCGACGGTGCAAACAGGTTAGCGTCACTGCCGCGAAATGTTTTCATAACCTTGAATAAACTTGTCCCTCGTAATTTAATACATTCTTCCCTCCAAACCAACAGATAGGGAAATACAAGCGCCGCAAGACCCGGTTCTGCTGCTGCAAGAAGTGAGTTATATTTTTTTTAGTTGGACACGTCGCTTGAGACAAATTAGTTAACACGTAGCTGGGTATGCGGTTACGACACAGGTTGGTGTTGGCCGTACTCGAAACGAATGCATGGTTGTGTCATTTAATTAATTGGATTGGTTTATATAGATTTTGAAAATGTTAGCTAAATGTTAGATAAGTCGTTAAGTACGTCCAGTGTTGGTGTAGTTGGACGTTACCACAAACAAACACGTTTCCTAGTTCATGTAATTTTATACTTAGAAAGGCATACAGTGTTACGATACTTACCTACGTCACAGAGTGAGTAGCTAAAGCAACATTAATTGGCGCACATGAT
Organism: Corydoras maculifer; assembly: GCA_019802435.1. Lineage (NCBI taxonomy): Eukaryota > Metazoa > Chordata > Actinopteri > Siluriformes > Callichthyidae > Corydoras > Corydoras maculifer. The sequence goes on from JAFMOD010000915.1 coordinate 183,935, forward strand.
GTGATCGGTTAACTGCACAATTTTCCATAGAGTTTGGGTAATTGAATACGTAAAAATGTGATACAGTGTTATGGTATCTACCATTATATTAAAATTTTATGTCAAATTTTACGTACTTACCAAAGTTAAAATGTTACATTACAAACTGAGTAGCTAGAGCGACATTTATTGGCGTGCACGATGTGATTGATTAATTATGCAATTTTCCGTAGAGTTCGTGCAATTTTTTTCGTAGAAACGCCATACAGCGTTACAATACTTACCAAAATTAAAACTTTGTCACAGACTTAGTAGCTAGAATGACATTTATTGGCGTGCACAGAGTTCGTTAAATTTTATAAATAATTTCCAAACGCCATACAGTGCTGCGGTGCTTACTAAAATTTTAAATTACGTTAAAAACTAAGTAGCTAGAGCAACATTTATTGGCGCACATGATGTGATCGATTAACTACACAAATTTAAGTAGAGTTTACTTAACTTTATCCGTAGAAACACCAACACAGTGTTTCAACCAAACTTTACGTAATGGACTGAGTAGCTAGAGCAACATTTATTGGCGTGCACGATTTGATCGATTAATGACACAATTTTACGTAGAGATTACGTAACTTTATTGGTAGAAATGCCATAAAGTGTTATGGTACTTACCATTAATTAAAACTTTGTCACAGACTGAGTAGCTAGAGCAACATTTATTGGCGTGCACGATTTAATCGATTATTGACACAATTTTCAGTTTGTGTAATTTTATCCGTAGAAAAACCATAAAGTGTTACGATACTTACCATAAATTCAAACATTACATCACAATTTTTTCATAGAGTGTGTAATATTATATGTAGAAACAGACTAAGTACTAAGTAGCTACAGACTAAGTAGCTAGAGCAAACCTGAGGCGACAAACAATGAGGCGATGCCATTGGTCGTTGAATTAGACAATTTTGCGTAGAGGTTTCTGGGTGATTTCATCCGGAGAACCCCTACGCTAACACTCGTTGACGTCACCGATGTACGTAAGATGCATGGTTTTTAGAGCGTTGTGTGACAAACCTGCCCAGCGATGGATTGGCGCCCTGTCCTGGGTCTATCTGCCCAGCGCCCGAGACGTTCTCCCCTGGATGGGCATGGGGAACCCCACCGCGACCCTGATAGAGGATAAGCGGGAGATAATGAATGAATGAATGTGTGACAAACCTTTAGCTGAAATCGACTCATTCTGCCTTTCTTTTAGTCCTCAGCCTAAAGGGTTCTACAGGACCTGATCGATTGCACTGGACTGGACCGAGACGACCCATGTTCTACACTCACAGCCTTCCTGCAGTTCTGCCAATGGGGCATTCTCAATGAGAGGAATCAGCAATATATGTAAATAACATCCATGAGAACCGAATTTGTTTTACAGCCGAGAACATGAATGAGAACTCCGAGTTGGAAATATGTGATACGCCTAACATTACATGACTTGGGACATCCAAGGAACATCCAGTGGACCTGTACGGAACCCTGACTTTTAAAATCGACATAGCGACACATTTCCTCCGGGTTCTCTGGTTTTCGCCCACAGTCCAAAACCATGGATTCGAGGTCAATTGGAAGCTCCAAATTGCCCCATATATAGTGTGCATATATGTGTGAGTAAGTGAGTACCTGTCCTAGAAGTAACTACCCAGCACCTGGAACGTTCTGCCCTGGATGGGCATGGAGAACCCCCAACCCCCCACCCCGTGACACTAGTAGAGGATTAAGTGAATTGGCTGCTTCAAATTGCTCCTATCAAGATTGCCCCACAGTGCAAATACATGGATTTAAGGTGAATTGGCTGCTTTGAATTGCTCCTATCGAGATTGCCCCATAGACCAAAATCATGGATTCAAGGTGATATAGCTGCTTTTAATCGCTCCTATTGAAATTGCCCCATAGTCCAAAAGCATGGATTCAAGGTGAAATAGCTGCTTTAAATTGCTCCTATAGAAATTGCCCTGAGGGCGACATGGTGGTTGGAATCCCAATCTGGGTGAAGTTTCCATGTTCTCCCCGTGTCTGTGTGGGTTTCTTCCAGGTTCTCCGGGTTTCCTTCCGCAGTCCAAAACCATGAATTTAAGGTTAATTGAATGCTCCAAATTGCCCTATATAGAGTGTGTATGTGTGTGTGAGATTGGCGCCCTGTCCTGAGTGTATCCGCCCAGTGCCCTGAACTTTCTCCCCAGATCTATTAAAGGAGATTTGTACCTATGTGTGTATTTAACAGCGGACAGATTGTTTACACAGGTGTAATGGGGCAAATGATCATAATCCCAACATTTGAAGACTGTGTTTATTTAAAGCAGGATATTGTATAAATATATGATAATGGCTTTGTAAATAAAGCTTTGTAATTAAAATTAAAGGTGTAAGTCTCTCAGTATGATATAATTGAATCTTTAAACTCGTCCTACCTGCAATATTAAAGGTGTAAAGTTCTCAGTATGACATAATTGGACTTTTAACATCGTCCTACCTGCAGTATTAAAGGTGTAAGTCTCTTAGTATGACATAATTAGACCTTTTAAAATGTCCTACCTGCGGTATTAAAGGTGAAAGTCTCTTAACATGACATTATTGGACCTTTAAAATCATCCTACCTGCAGAATTAAAGGTGTAAGTCTCTCAGTATGATGTAATTGGACCTTTAAAATCATCCTACCTGCAGTATTAAAGGTGTAAGTCTCTCAGTATGACATAATTGGACCTTTAACATCGGCCTACCTGCAGTATTAAAGGTGTAAGTCTCTCAGTATGACGTAATGGCAGCTTTAAAATTGTCATACCTGCAGTATTAAAGGTGTAAATCTCTCAGTAGGACATAATTAGAACTTTAAAATCATCCTACCTGCATCATTAAAATTATCCTACCTGCAGAATTAAAGGTGTAAGTCTTTCAGGATGATGTACTTGGACATTTAACATCGTCCTACCTGCAGTATTAAAGGTGTAAGTCTCTTAGTATGATGTAATTGGACCTTTAAAATCATCCTACCTGCAGTATTAAAGGTGTAAGTCTCTCAGTATGACATAATTGGACCTTTAAAGTCGTTCTACCTGCAGTATTAAAGGTGTGAGTCTCTTAGTATGATGTTATTTCACCTTTAAAATCATCCTAACTGCAGTATTAAATGTGTAAGTCTTGCAGTATGATGTAACTTGACCTTTTAAACCACCTATCTGCAATACTAAAGATGTAAGTCTCTCAGTATGACGTAACTTGACCTTTAAAATTTTCCTACCTGCGGTATTAAAGGTGTAAGTCTCTTATTATGACGTAACTTCACCTTTAAAATTTTCCTACCTGCAGTATTAAAGGCACTGTCATGTCCACACCTCCTTCTCCTTCTGCTCTTCCAAAGGTCACCACTAGGGGTGCTCGCGGTTGTTCTCCCGAGTTCTGACTCTTCTTCTGGTTCATTTCCTGTTCTTCTATAAAAGCCGGTTTTGATTGTTGGATTGTTGCGTTTGTTCTCAGCACATCGCTCATGCTAGCTCTCTCTTTACCTCCAGCATTAGGTCTCCTTCGCGGACTTTGTTAAGATCAGTCGGCGTCTGCGATTGCCTTTATCGCGGGCTACGCCATCCTGGATCGTTGTCGCTACCTTCTGCATCTTTACTACTCGCCGTGGTGGATGTACATTATCTGTTTATGGTTTTTGCATGGGGCGTACAGTGGCTTAGTGGTTAGCACGTTCTCCTCTCAGCAATAGGGATTCTCGGTTCGAATCCCCATATGGGTGTAGTTTTCATGTTCTCCCCTTGTCCGGGTGGGTTTCCTCCGGGTTCTCCGCTTTCCTCCCACAGTCCAAAAACATGGATCAAGTTAATTGAGTACTGCAAATTGCCCCATATAGAGTGTGTGTGAGTGAGTGAGTGAGTGAGTGTGTGCCCAGCGATAGATTGATGTCCTGTCCTGGGTGTATCTGCCCAGTGCCCGAAACGTTCTCCCTTTGATGGGCGACCCTACTAGAGGATAAAGCGGAAGATAATGGATGGATGGATTGTTTTTGCATAATAAACCTTGTTTATTATCAAGTGGTTGCACAACGGCAAGATTTTCACAAAATTAGATCTACGTAACGCATTCAATCTTATACACATTAGAAAGGGGGATGAGTGCGAACCAGCATTTGTCACTTCCACTGGTCGCTATGAATATTTGGTGATGCCTTTCGGTCTTACTAATGCTCCTTGCATTTATTAGGCGTTTATTAATGACGTTCTTCGTGAATTCTTGGAACACTTTGTTATTGTGTTTATTGATGACATCCTAAGCTCACCGGCAACATGTTCTTGCCGTTCTCCGTCCTTTACAGAATCAATCGTATGTCGGTGCGGAGAAGTGTAAGTTTTCATACCTCATAGCATTTAATTTCTGGGGTATAAGATGCGGAGGATATTCATATGGATTCTAGTAAGGTGAGTGCCTGGATTGGCCAGTTCTATCATCGATCCCTGAGCTTCAAAGGCTTCTAGGGTTTGCCAACTTTTATAGGAGATATATCAATTCGTTCAGTTCTATTGCCGTTCCTCTGAAGAGCCTTTTGAAGGGGAGACCTAGGCGGCTAACTTGGGACCCTTGCCTTAAGTCTCTCAGTATTTAAAATCGTCCTTCCTGCAGTAGTAAGAGGTATGTCTCTTTGTATGACACTATTTCACCTTTAAAATCGTCCTATCTGCAGTAGTAAGGGGTAAGTCTCTTAGTATGACGTTATTTCACCTTTAAAATAATCCTACCTGCAGTATTAACGGTGTAAGTCTCTCAGTATGACGTTATTTCACCTTTAAAATCATCCTACCTGCACTAGTAAAGGTGTAAGTCTCTTATCATGACGTCATTTCACCTTTAAAATCGTCCTACCGGCGGTATCAAATTAAATCAAATTAAAGTTGTAAGTCTCTCAATATGATGTAATTAGACCTTTTAAATCGTCCTTCCTGCAGTGTTAAAGGTGTAAGTCTCTCAGTATGATGTAATCGCACCTTTAAAATCGTCCTACCTGCAGTAATTCTTCGTGAATTCTTGGAACAGTTTGTTATTGTGTTTATTGATGACATCCTGATTTTTTTTCTTGTAATCTCGAAGCTCACCAGCAACATGTTCTCGCCTTTCTCCATTCCCCATAGCATTTCGTTTCTGGGGTATCAGATTTCTGCAGAGGGTATTCAGATGGATTCTAGTAAGGTGAGTGTCAGGATTGGCCAGTTCCATCGTCGATTCGTGAGCTTCAAAGGTTTCTAGGGTTTGCCAACTTTTATAGGAGATATATCAATTCGTTCAGATCTATTGCTGTTCCCCTTATGCGCCTTTTGAAGGGGAGACTTAGGTGAGTAACTTGGGACCCAGAGGGCAGGATCTCTCTTGCCTTAAGTCTAAGTTTACTTCTGCTCCTGTTCTGGCAAATCCTGATCTAAATCTGTAATTCTTTGGAGGTTGATGCTTCTTCTCTGGGAGTGGGGACTGTCTTGTCTCAGCAGTTTGGTAAGAACATTGACTTGCGCCGTATTGCTTTTCTTTCCTGCAAACTATCTCCAGCTGAACATAATTATAGTATTGGTGATCGTAAACTTTTTGCCATTAAGATTGCCTTAAAGGAGTGGCATCATTGACTAATGGGGGCATGCATGCCTTTAGTGGTGATCATAAAAATCTGGAATATCTTAAAGGGGCGAAACGTCTTAATGCACGTCAATCTTGTTGGTCGTTTTTTAATAATTTCCAGTTCTCTATTTCTTATCGCCCTGGTAATCTTAACAAAAGGATGGATGCGCTTTCTCGTCTCCAGGGCGATTCTGAGAATGCCATCTTCTGTTCTGTCCAAGAGCCGTTTCCTTAACTCGATTCAGTGGGAGATTGATCAGGAGATTCACTTCGCTACATAATTGTCCCCCGGGCCTTACTTTTGTACCCGAGTTGTTTAATCACTTGGACTCATACCTCTCTGTGTGCAGGGCATCCCGGTGTGGCACATACCATTCAGTTTTGCGTCGGAATTACTGGTGGCTGACCCTAAACTCGGATGTTCAACATTTTGTTAGTTCGTGTTCTGTATGCGCTGCCTGCAAGACCCCTAAGGCCCTATCTGCGGGTAAGTTGGCTCCTCTTCCTGTTCCTTTGCGTCTGTGGTCCCATGTGGCCATCGACTTTGTGTCTGATTTACCCAAGCCTGAGGGGTACATCACCGTGGTTACTCTTATTCAGTTCATTCAGTTATTCATTTACATAGTGCTTTTTACAACAGTACATTGTCACAAAGCAGCTTTACAGAATGCAAAGCCTTTAAACCCACAAAGAGCAAGCCGAAAAGTTTGGATACCCAGTTGCAGAGCAAGGAGGCTTCACTTTATTAATATTAGGCAGAATAGGGGCAAAACTCCTATTTGGTGCGATGTGGACCGGGTGAGGAGAGCCAGGCCTGCTGGTGAGGAACTCCGAGGTCGCCTACGACCATGATCCAATCCTTGACCCCTAAAACGGAAACTCAAACATAAAAAAAACATACGACTCACACGCAAGTATGCCACTCAAGGGCTTGCGCTTACTGCGTAAAAAAATGATCCTGACTGCCAGAAAAGAAAAAAGAAAAAACAAACAAAACCGCTGTCCCTTTGTAGTCCTAGTTACCCCAAGTTGTTACCAACTTGGACCTCCATCGATCTACGAATCCCCGGGGGGTACCTGTGTCCCTAACTGGGCAGCCAGGATCCTGAAAAAGAGAAGCGGAAAGAAAAAACACTATGAGCAAAAGCAAACTCACGAGCACATGTCTGCCTCTCCACCGTGGCAAACAAAATGCGGCCTCGCCTGGGTTAAGAGCAGGGATATATATATATATATATATATATATATATATATATATAAGGCTCAACACAGGTGAGGCCAACAATTACTAATTGCGTCTCCTAGGCAGCGTTTTCTGATTGGTGGAACGATTAGTGTGCTGCCTAGGAGATGAAGCCAGCATTTGCTGGCTGCCGCCATTTTTTGAGGTAAGATGGTGCCCTTGCCGGGAGTCAGTCTTTAAAATAGAAGTCCCGACCTGGCGCCTAATATTATGTTGTTATTTAAGGTGGAAACCTTGGGAGGACCAAGGTACTCATCCTCCTTGAGCAGCCAGGCAGCGGCCAGGCAGCAGTACAGCACACCACACAAGAAAAACACAGCAAAATAAAACACATCTCAGTTTGGTCTCTGAATACCATCCGATGTAGTAATCTTTAGATTCGCTGGATACAGTAAACCAAATTTAACGTCAGAACATATGCGCAGCTGCTCTTTAAATGCCCCAAAAATGTTTGTCCTGGTATTGTAGGGGTGTGTAACGAGAGCTTTCACTGGCTTTTGTAGACTCCCACTTCGGATGCGAAAGTATTGCATCCTGATGACAAGAGGGCACGGTGTATCTCTATCCTTAGGCCTTGGACATAAAATGCGGTGCGCTCTGTCTAATAATGGCATCTCCTCCAGGCCAAGAATAAACTTTAACAACTGTGTATCAAAGTTAGTTGGACGTTGAGCTTGCAAACCCTTTGGCAGCCCGATGAGACGAATATTGTTTCTCCTAGATCAGGGGTGCCCAATACGTGGATCCGGCCTCACAAATCATCTACATTAGAAGGTTTCTGTTTGTGTTTTTGCACTTTATTTGACTGACAAGAGGAGTGAAGAACTTTGCTCCAAAAGAACTAAAATGTTCCACTTTCATTTAGCGTGGGATATATTTTTTTTCACAATGTCAAACTCAAATTGCATTTACTTGATTTGCCAAGTAGCCATTGCACTTTTATTGTGTTTGGTCATTTGGCTGTACTAAAACCAAGTTTTCTGCATGCTATTTGCTATTATGACCTCTCCAATGGAAAAGCAGATCTTGGGCCAGAAAAGTGTGGGCACCCCTGTCCTAGATTTCTGTCCTTTTGTCCGTTATTTGTCCATTAACACACATATTTGGGATTTAAGAATACTACCCGTATACTTGATTTCGAAGTTGCTATGGTCCGAACATGCTTGCTCCAGGTCCTTGATATTATGATAATGTGCGTCAATCTGTAGTTTTAAAGGTTCTAGCGCACTCCTGAGCCCATTTAAAATCGAAGTTATCTCCTTACAGAGGACCAATGCCGAGTCATCAATTGTTCTAAAGATGTCATGCTTTAGTGTCTACAGCATTTTTTGTAAATGACCCATGACCAAGGCATACGCAGGACTAGAGGCGTCATCTTCCGCTTGCAGCTAATAAAGCGGTCTTGGTGGCATGTGAGACCTTGCTGTGGCTTGCTTGAGTCACATCTGCTTTCGGTTTAGGATTGACCCAAAGTCATAATCCATCCATCCATTATCTTCCGCTTTATCCTATATTAGAGTCACGAGGGTGTTCCCCATGCCCATCCAGGGGAGAACATTTTGATCGCTGGGCAGATACACCCAGGAAAGGGTGCCAATCTATCCCTGGGCACACACTCACTCACTCACACATACACACACACAAACACACTCTATATGGGGCAATTTGGAGAACTCTATTGACTTGATCCATGTTTTTGGTCTGTGGGAGGAAAGCGGAGAACCTGGAGAAAACCCACGCAGACACGGGGAGAACATGGAAACTCCACCCAGATTGGGTTGCCCCCAAAATCATGATGTAAACTTAAAATGTATTAAGCATGTCATCTTAACAAGTTACCTGTCGTCCTAACAACAAGGTTATTAAATAAAATGAAACAAATCAATGTGTTAGAGATTGAATTTATTCATAGCTACACAGAGCTTTCAGGAAAAGCGTCCTACATCTTAGAGACCTCGTGGATCCCCCGAGAATGCAATCGTGATTGATGAAATTTCTTATCTGAAGATAATATTAAGATATAATGTCCTTCCTGATGAAACCCTCTCTACGTATTTAAATTAAAAAATGATACTAAAAAGAAAAAAAATATTTTAAAAAGATTGTAGTATGTTTTGTGTGTGTGTTTGTTTCTGTGAACTATTAGTATTTATATTTTTTAATGAAATTTTGATGTTTTACTACAGAAATTTTCCACAAAAAATTGTTTGATATGTAGCCACTAAGACAGAAATAAATATGTCATAAAACAGTAAATCCTGGTGACTCGTGGGTGGAGCAGAGTGTAAAGTCCATGCTGCATAATCAAATCCACCTCTCATTTTATATCAGCTTCAGCTTTTTATGTTAAAACGAAAGTAGCTGGTCTGGTTGTGTGAAAGCATCTCTTTATAGTAAGTGCTTTACATTTACATTTACATTTAGTCATTTAGCAGACGCTTTTATCCAAAGCGACTTACAAATGAGAACATTACAAATCAGAAGCTATGCAGAAAACCAACTACACTTTAAATTCATCAAACATGATTGCTATTTGATGCTGTGCCCCCCCCCCCTTTTTAATTATTTTTTTAAAACAGGTATTTGTTAAAGAGATGCGTCTTCAGTAGTTTCTTAAATCTGCTCAGTGATTTTGCCTTACGGACAGAGTTGGGAAGATTGTTCCACCATTTTGCAGTGGTGAACTGCACGGAGTGAGAATTAGCTCCTCGGTGAGGTGAAATCTCCAGGCGGTAATCATCTCTGGAGCGAAGTGAACGAGTCAGAGTGTATTTTGAAAAGATAGAGTGAAGGTAGGAGGGGGAAGATCCAGAAATGGTTCTGTAGGCCAGAGTCAGTGACTTGTACTTGTACTGATATAATGTAATTTTATGTGTGGATTTAAAATTATACAAATATGTGCTTTTATACGTAAAATGGTTTATAGAAATGAAACTGACAGTTCATCCTTGAGAGTTACTAATGTTTCCTCTGTAATCCTGACATTATATAATTAAGCAGATTAAAACTAAAACCGTGATTTAGGAGCAAATGATGTGCAGCTACATTTAGTTTCTTTAAATTTGTGATCAATCTGATCAGATGTGATGTTTACAAGGAGAAACGAATTTCAATATGAATCTGTCTAGGGAAAAAAATATGGGACAGACAAAAATATGAGAGGTGAGTGAAAGATAAGATGTAATTATGTTTTTATATGGATTAAAAAATTTATTTATAAACTTCATAGATTTATTTAGGGTCGCGGGGGGTTCCCCCATGCCCATCCATTTTGGGCGCTGGGCAGATACACCCAGGACAGGGCGCCAATCTATCATTGGGCACACATGCACACAAACACACTCTATATGGGGCAATTTGGAGAATTCAATTGACTTGTTCCATGTTTTTGAACTGTGGGAAGAAACCGGAGAACCCGGAGGACACCCACGCGGACACGGGGAGAACATGGAAACTCCACCCAGATGGGGATTTTAACCGGGAAGTCCTAGCGCTGAGAGGTCGAACGTGCTAACCACTAAGCCATATCTAGATCATTGAGATTCAAGTTCAAAGTTCATATTTTACAGTTAAGCTGTGATCTTTGGATTTGATTGTGAATCTGAACGGTATATGACTCATTATGGTCATTGATATGTGTACTGTATCTTTCTCACTATATATCAGGGATGTTGGTTACAACAGTTACATGGTACAATAAATTAAATTAAATTCTAATGATCAACATTTGATAAAAATTTGATATTTTTGGCTCGGCATGTTGCAGCAGATTCCAGCAGAACATGTCATGACATATAATAAACAACAAACCATCAGTGAAATTGTAAAACCTTCCTTCAAGAAGTGTACATAATGTTTGGAGCCGAAGGCTCAGTGACAGAGGACGATATGAAATCCCTGTTGTGCAAAATGATGTTATTAATAGTAAACATGTCCAATATTATTTAATGAGTTAAATTTGTTCTTAGACCACATATATACACACACACATATATATATTTCTAAGAACCTTCAGGGAATCAATTGATTCACATTTCCGATTTGGTTCAAATGTAAAACACTCGCAATGTGGTACACAGTCACATGTACACATACGTATGCGTGAATAAGAAGTCGTGCGCACCACTTACTAACTCATGCGCATGACTTACTAAGTGGTGAGCATGACATAAGTAAAAAAAAATTTTTTTTGCTCATGTCCCTTTAGGAGCTCCGTAGTAACCTAAAGTATTAACATCACAAATATAAACTTGATTAAAATTTTCATTATAAAGGGAAATAATAATTCATACCAAAATTAAAACAACCAAATATGTAAAAAAAATAAATAAATGTGAATGTCTCACATACCACGCATAATAAAACCAAATCCCTTGCATGGCACCTTTGGGCCACCTGTGCGGCAAAGCAACGCAACGAGTCCAGAGACATGATAAGAAGCAATTTTTATTGCAGGGCACAACAATGGGGACAAAACTCATATGCACAAACAAACCTTTGGACATATAATTACACTAAACACTGACATGCAGCAGATGCAGGGTAATATACACTCCAGGGTAATCACATGATGGGTGAACACAGCTGAAGATCAATCAACATTAATTAATTAACTAATTAAAAGGACTAAGTAATGACACTCAGACCGAACGAGACAAGATAAACACACATTAACTACTCCTGACATTGCACAATGTACATTATTAATGAATTAAATAAACAAATGAAAAATTGTAAGTAAGATTTAAGCAAGCATCTCAAGCAAAATTAGATAAGTGTCTATTAATGATATTCCATTCTTAGTTGGTTCTTCCTTGCAGCTCTACTATTCATCCATCCATCCATTATTTTCTGCTTTATCCTATATTAAGGTCGCAGGGGGGTTCCCCATGCCCATCCAGGGGAGAACATTTCGGGCGCTGGGCAGACACATCCAGGACAGGACGCCAATTTATCGCTGGGCACACACTCACTCACACAGACACGCACACACACATTCTTAATGGGGCAATTTGGAGAACTCAATTGACTTGATCCATGTTTTTGGACTGTGGGAGGAAAGCGGAGAACCCGGAGGAAACCCACGCGGACACGGGGAGAACATGGAAACTCCACCCAGATTGGGATTCGAACCGGGAATCCCTAGCGCTGAGAGGCGAACGTGCCGCCCCTGCAGCTATACAAGCTTCCACTATTCTGGAAAAGCTTTCTACAAGATTATGGACATTGTCTTTAAATTTTTGCCCATTTATTACTCCCTTTATCTACCTAATTGTGGACATGAAGACTAACTTCTCTGTTTTGATTTGGTTTGATGTGTTACGTGCTTAAGGTCAGAGATCTGGGTGAAACAAGTCAAGCTCTTCCACACTAAACTCACCCAAATGTGTTTGTATGCTGGAAAAGAAAATGGTCTTCCCCAAATTGAAAACTTCTACAGTTAGAATTTTAAGCTATCAATCTAAGAGGTGTTGGCGTACCGGTCCTGGGTCTATCTGCCCAGCGCCCGAGACGTTCTCCTCTGGATGGGCATGGGGAACCCCACCACGACTCTAATAGAGGATAAGCGGGAGATAATGAATGAATGAATGAATCTAAGAGGTGTTTCCTGACACTTTTGGCTGAAGTGCCTTTGGGCAAGGCACCCAAAACCAATTGCACCCCAATTGCATTCAAGGCTGCCCACCGCTCCAGGCACGTGTGCTCACTTCACCAGTGTGTGTTTCACTGCATGGATGGGTTAAATGTGTAGGGCAAATTCCTCTGTGTGTATGCTCAGTAGGCAAATAAATAACTTTATTACTTAATTTAAGTCTTTGTGTTTCAGGTTTACGGCTGATATGAGGAATTAACTGTATGAGGAAACATGGCTACCAATAAAAGTCCCTCTAACCCTGAGGATATAAAGATAAACCAAAGGTAAAATCATCATCAACAAAAATAATGTGATCAATTAGACATTTAAAATGTGACAAAGTTTAAAATATAAACCATGATTGAAATAAAACAAAATAATAAATCTGTCATACTGATGGTTTAGATTACCGATTGGGTACACCAGGATGGTCTGATGCCACCTCTATTTGAATTAATTCTTTACATTACTTATTTTACATTTATATTTAATCATTTAGAAACTCGAGTGATACGGTGACTTAGTGGTTAGCATGTTCGCCTCTCAGCGCTAGGGATTCCTGGTTCGAATCCCAATCTGGGTGGAGTTTTCATGCTCTTCCCGTGTCCGCATAGGTTTCCTCCAGGTTCTCCGGTTTCCTCCCACAGTCCAAAAACATGAATCAATTCAATTGAATTCTCCAAATTGACCCATATAGAGTGTGTATGTGTGAGTGAGTGTGTGCCCAGCAATAGATTGGCGCCCTGTCCTGGGTCTATTAGCCCAGCGCCCGAAACGTTCTCCCCTGGATGGGCATGGGGAACCCCCCCGCGACCCTAATATAGGATAACGCGAAAGATAATGGATGGATGGAATTAGAAACTCATTCATAAGCCTTTATCTGAACCAATTTACATGAGGGGACAACACAACTCAACTTTGGAGTTTTTTTTTTTTAGACACTAATATAATTAACTTTAATGTCTAGTCTTAATCATTCTCATTCGGCAGGTTGTTCATATCCTCTAATTTTTAACCATTGCATTTACATTACATACATTAACATTTAGTGATTAATTAGACTCTTGTATCCAAAGCAACTTACAGATGAGCGAACACAAGTCAGAAGTTTTCTTTTTTTATTTATTTATTGATTATTACTTTTTATATTTCATTTAAAGAGTTTTGAGATGTTTTTGTAGGTACAACTCAGCCTTAGGGACAGAGTTGGGAAGATCGTTCCAACATTTAGCAGTGGTAAATGATACGGAGTGAGAATTATCACCACAGTGAGGTTGTATCACCAGGCGACATTCGTCACTATATGAGTTAGAGTGCATTTTGGAAATTTAGATTAAAAGTAACAGTGGGCAGATTCAGAGATTTTCCTGTAGGCCAGAGTTAGTGCCTTGTACATGATGCAAACAGCTACAGGGAGCCAATTGAGTGAGAGGAGTAGTGGTTTGCTTGGGTTGTTTGAACAAAAGTTGTGCTGCAGAGTTTTGATGAATACCATTGCTGTTGGTTTTGACCCAATCCCTCAGTATTGCTATTCTCCTTCTATATTTTATATATTACCTAAATGAAAACCCAAGTGTATTTTGTAAGTAAGAAAAACAAAAAATTGAATAAAACACAAAAATGTGTCAAGTAACACCTTTAACGTTTTAGAAGGTAGTCATTGAAAATGCTAAATGTCCAGCATTACATTTCACATTAAGCAGTGATAAAATATGTATAAGATTTGATAGGAGAAAAACCACTATGTTTGTATGAAGAACAGAATAAGAGTTCAGATGAAGAGACCATAAGCTATAAGGATTAGATCCATCAGTCCTCAACCACTAAATAACAAAGTTTCAATTTCCATGTCGTCAGATCCTGTTTTGTCTGATTTAATCAAAATATTTAATCCTCCCAAGTTTAGTGTCTTTATCGGAATCAAACTCTGACCTGTTTTTTGTGTGTTTCAGTCTGATTCATCATCAGAGAACAGATTCACCTGAACCCAGCTGTGTGTCTATAGAGAGTAACATGTCCATGGGTCGTCCACAGGACTTCAGAAGAACCGACGTTCCTAATGAAAACAAGTAAAAATGTTGTACTGAATGTAATATAGAGAGATGATGTGAAACATAAGCCAAGTTCTAACAGGTGAAGTAAGAACACATTAACATCCAGGCAGTACCAGAGACCCCCACTGGTTTAATAAATAGCAATGATCTGTTTATTTGTATCAAGTTTGTTATATCTACAAAATTTAATTTGAATGACTTCAGTCATTGTACTGTACTGTACTGTACTGTACTGTAGCCTGGCTTTTACGCTGTATTGTAACAAAGCGTGCAATATAGTCCAACTACACCATCTGAGGAATTTCACCTCAAGAATTAAAACACGGGCAGCACTAAGCCCGGCTTAGTGGTTAGCACGTTCTCCTCTCAGCACTAGGGATTCCAGGTTCGGATCCCCATCTGGGTGGAGTCTTCATGTTCTCCCCGTGTCCGCGTGGGTTTCCTCCGGGTTCTGCTGTTTCCTCCCACAGTCCAAAAACATGGATCAAGTCAATTAAGTTCTCCAAATAAAGGTTAAAAGTCTTTCTCAAGGACCCACAATTTTAACTTCAGTAGACCTGGGATTTGAACCGTCAGATTGATAGCCCAACACCCAAACCACTGAGCTACCCACACATTAATGGGAAAGTAAAGAAACAACATTACTGAGGATAATTGGCTGGTGGAACTTCAAATTACCAACTTGATACGCACCACATAATACAGCGCGTCAACAAGCAGAGAAAGGTAGGGGCCAAATGATTAAATTCTAGCGATATTTAACTAAAATAAAATATATTTATCATTTGGAAGATTGAAGCAGACCTACCTGTAACAGAGCATGCATCCCACAGCGATATAGAGACAGGAACAATGTCTGCAATCATGCGGCACAATACTAAAGCCTTAAATCCCTCCAAGAAATTGTGTGATTTCACTAAAATTGTGTGCAATCACACTAATAGGTCCTACCTAGACTGATTAAACATGCAAATCAATACCATTGTGTCTCGATCCAACACACCATGCCACAAGCAAAGCCACAGACCCAGTTGCCTACCGGAAAGTCAAGTTCACCATAACCCTTTCCTGGCTGTTATAAGAGGCAGCCACCTGCCACATTCCATTTATTTAATCTTCAGTAAATATATAAATGCTGTAGGTTCCAGCTGTGGTTCTTTGACATTGTTGTGAATGAGGAGGTGGTATCACCCGAAAAAAACAATAAATAAAACTGTGTAATTAAGTAGCAAACAGAACTGAAAACAGTGCAGCATGTGACATCAGCATCCCTAACATCACAGAACAATTATAGAGAAAGATACTGCAGAGTACGTAGTTAAGAGGACTCATTAGAAGATCAGCAGTTCAGCACCAAACGCCCCAATGATGATCTGGGTCAAAAGATTAGATACCATCCATCCATTCATTATCTTCCGCTTTATCCTATTTTGGGGTCGCGGTGGGGGTGGGGGTGGGGGGTTCTCCATGTCCATCCTGCGGAGAACACTTCGGGCGCTGGGCAGATACACCTAGGACAGGACGCCAATCTATCGCTGGGCACACACTCACTCACACAAATACTCACTCTATGGGGCAATTTGGAGAACTCAATTGACCTTGAACCATGTTTTTGGACTGTGGGAGGAAACCGGAGAACCCGGAGGAAACCCACGCGGAATCGAAACGGGAATCCCTAGCGCTGAGAGGCGAACATGCCAACCACTAAGCTACCGTGCCGCAGATGAAATACCAGCTATTCCAAATTGAAAATGTGGGATAGAGGAAAAATAAAAATAAAAAGGTTTTAATAAACCATTAATAAACCATTTTTAAAAAAGGTTTCCCAATTAGAATTTTAACCAGTAACAGTTTAGGTCAATATAGTCTATATAATCAAGTATGGTCATGAGTCATTATGTTGTGCTAACATTTTTGTTGTTTGATTTTTCTGTGTTGTGTGTCTTTATCTGTATCAGACTCTGGCACAAGTTTGTTTTGTGTTTTAGTCTGATTCATCATCAGAGTTCAGATTCACCTGTACCCATCTTTGTGTCTATGAAGAGTAATGAGTCCATGGGTCCTTCACAGAACTTTAGAAGAACAGATGTTCCTACTGGATACAAGTAAGAATGTTGTGCTGAATGTTATATAGAGATATGATGTTAACCATAAAGCTTAATTCTAAACAGGTGAACAATGAACTGACAAGGTTTAGTTATGTACATCTTTAATTAACTTGAAAAATAAAACATTTCAATATTCTTTTCTTCTTGACACAAAGTCCACTGATTAGCTTCTGCTTCTTTTAGTCTTTTTTCTTTGTTGTGTTGATCAATACAAGCTTTAATGAGCCAATAGTACACTTCTCAATACCCACCATCTCAGTGGGTGATATTCAAGTTTAATCTACTCCTTGAGCGTGGGTCTATATAAATCAGATTATTTAATGTTTCTGAGATTTCTCTGAATTAGATTCTGACCTCTTTTTGTTTTGTGTTTCAGATGTAGTCGCCCAGACAGATCAGAATCACTCGATCTTAGCTGTGTGTCTATGACGAGTAACAAGTCAATGGAGCCGCCACTAAAAATAAGAAATACAGATGGTTCTCATAGATACAAGTAAGAATGTAACCTATAGAAATGATGTGAACCATAAAGCTGGGTTCTAACAGGTGAACTAAGAAATTAAGCATTTTTATTAAGGTCTGTAATTAATTTAGAAACCGTTTAATAAAAAAAAAAGTGAAAAAACATAGAATAAGAGGAGACTTTAACTAAAGCTGCAGATAGAGAAATCAAAAATGCTGTGAAGTTTAGAACTGACTGTGTAACCTATAATAACTCTAATAAATAGGGTTCTAAAATTTACAGATATATGAGTAAAATTTCAAAAATAAAGTCCATTAACTTTCTAAAATGTGTATTTCACTGCTGAATGTACAAACTTGTACCTGATTATGTTTAATTTTAAAGGAGTGAACTTTATTCATTATAAATGCATCTCTGTGTCAGTCACACTTTTTATTGATACTTCTGAGATTTACTGCAAATACAAATACTTATTTACTGTATTATATTTCATTCATTCATTCATTATCTCCTGCTTTATCCTCTATTAGGGTCGCGGTGGGGTTCCCCATGCCCATCCAGGGGAGAACGTTTTGGGCGCTGGGCAGATACACCAAGGACAGGGCGCAAATCCATCGCTGGGCACACACTAACTCACACAGATACACTCTATATGGGGCAATTTGTAGAATTCAATTGACTTGATCCATGTTTTTGGACTGTAGAAGGAAACCGGAGAACCCGGAGGAGGAGGATCTCCACCCAGATGGGGATTCAAACCGGGAATCCATAGTGCTGAGAGGCGAATGTGCTAACCACTTAGCCACTGTGCCGCCCCTGTATTATATTTGATTTAAATAATTTTAAGTTTGTATTCAAGAGATGAAGTAAAACAAAACATTAGCGCTAAAGTTTAAAGGCTCGATATGAAACTAGTTATCATAATCTGCTTATAATATTACATTCTGTATGGATCACAGTGATTATTAATGCTGTAATAAAGTTTTGAAAGTAAATTTTTTATGAACTAAACATGTTAGTTATATAAATTCTGAATAAATATTAAAATACTACAATGAGTTTTTATCACATGACCACATTCCAGGTCTGACTTTCCTGGATCTACAGTTCAGCTGAACTTCAGATCTTCACTGATCAATAAGTTTCAGCGTTTGAATGAAGTAATTTCAAACAATGGATCTCCATCACTTCTGAATGAGATCTACACTGAGCTCTATATCACAGAAGGAGACAGTGGAAAAGTCAATGAGGAACATGAAGTGAGACAGATCGAGACAGCAGCCAGAAGAAGAGCCACAGAGGAGACACCCATCAAATGTAATGACATCTTTAAACCCTTATCAGAACCAGAGCACTCCATCAGAACTGTTCTGACGAAAGGAGTTGCTGGAATTGGAAAAACAGTCTCTGTACAAAAGTTTGTTCTCGACTGGGCTGAAGGAAGAACCAATCAGGAAATGATTTTCATGTTTCCACTTCCTTTTAGAGAGCTGAATTTAATGCAGAACCAGAAAAGGAGTCTGATTGATCTTCTTCAGCTATTTTTTAAGGAGATCAAAGACACTGATGTCTCCAGATTGGAGAATGTTCTGTTTATTTTTGATGGTCTGGATGAATGTCGATTCCCTTTGGATTTTCAGAACACAGTAATAGTGTGTAATCTATCTGAGTCATCCTCAGTGGATGTGCTGCTGATAAACCTGATCAAAGGAAACCTGCTGCCCTCTGCTCACATCTGGATCACATCTCGGCCAGCTGCAGCTGATCAGATCCCCTCTAGATACATTGATAGAGTGACAGAGGTACGAGGCTTCAATGACTCTCAGAAAGAAGAATATTTCAGGAAGAAGGTCAGTGATCAGAGTCTAACTGATCCAATCATCAAACACATGAAGTCATTAAGAAGTCTCTACATCATGTGTCACATTCCAGTCTTCTGCTGGATCTCAGCCACTGTCCTGGAGAAGATGCTGGGGGAAGAAGGACATAGTGAGATCCCCAAAACTTTAACTCAGATGTTCACCCACTTCCTGATCATTCAGATCAACATGGTTAGAGGGAAGTATCAGAAGAAGAAGGATGAAGAGATTCTCCTCAAACTGGGGAGACTGGCATTCCAGCAGCTGGAGAAAGGAAACCTTATCTTCTATGAGGAAGATCTAACAGCATGTGATATTGATGTTACAGAGGGATCAGTGTACTCGGGAGTCTGCACTCAGATCTTTAGAGAGGAATTTGGACTGCACACGGGGAAGGTCTTCAGCTTCGTACATCTGAGTGTCCAGGAGTTTCTGGCTGCTTGGTTTTGTTTATTCGAATCCATCACAGCAAACTCCAACATGTCTGACTTTCTGATGGATTCAGTGGATGAGGCCTTAAAGAGTAAGAATGGACATCTGGATCTTTATCTCCGATTTCTTCTCGGTCTCTCAGTGGAATCAAATCAGATGCTCCTACAATCTTTTCTACCACAGACAGGAAGTACATCTGACATCACACAAGAAACAGCTGAGTACATCAAGGAGATTATTAAACAGGAAAATCTTTCATCAGAGAAATCCATCAATCTGTTCCACTGTCTGAATGAACTGAATGATGACTCTCTGGTACAGGAAGTTCAGGGGTATCTGAACAGAAAAGGTTCTGATCGTCTCAGTGGAGTTAAACTGTCTGCTGCTCAGTGGTCTGCTCTGGTGTTTGTGCTGCTGAACTCAGACCAGGAGCTGGATGAATTTGATCTGAGGAAATATCAGTCATCAGAGGAATTTTGTAACAAACTGCTTCCCGTCATCAAAGAGTCCAAAAAAGCTGTGTGAGTACTTTATATCTAAGTCTTTTTTTCTTCACAACAAATGTGAAAATACCAGAGAGAAAGTTGTCATATCAGGAGATTAATAATAATCATATAATATCCTTGAGATGTTTGTAATGCAACAACCTGCCATGTCACATCATTTAGAAGCATTTTACTTACTCACTTACTGTTGCCAACTCCTCAGTGAGGAAAGTAGCTATTGGCTTTTCTAAGTCGCTAAATGATGTCATTGCCTAATTTACATAATATTCCATTGAAAATTTGCATAATGAGTAAAAATCGAAATAGCAGGGCCCATAGCAGAGAGAGAAGAGCGAAGAGCAAGTTTCCCTGTTACATCCCCTTTATAGCCCGAAAACCTCTTTAGCAAAAAAATTTGCTAAGTTAGCAACAGGGTACACACTTGCAGATATGTATTCATTAGTTTACAAAGGGGCTTAGTGGTTAGCACATCCACCTCTAAGCACTAGGGATTTCCGGTTCGAATCCCAATCTGGGTGGAGTTTCCATGTTCTCCACGTGTCCGCGTGGGTTTCCTCCAGGTTCTCCGGTTACCTCCCACAGACCAAAAACATGGATCAAGTCGATTGAGCTCTCCAAATTGGCCCATATAGAGTGTGTCTGTGTGAGTGAGTGTGTGCCCAGTGATAGATTGGCGCCCTGTTCTGGGTGTATTTGCCCAGCGCCTGAAACGTTCTCCCCTGGANTCCCAATCTGGGTGGAGTTTCCATGTTCTCCACGTGTCCGCGTGGGTTTCCTCCAGGTTCTCCGGTTACCTCCCACAGACCAAAAACATGGATCAAGTCGATTGAGCTCTCCAAATTGGCCCATATAGAGTGTGTCTGTGTGAGTGAGTGTGTGCCCAGTGATAGATTGGCGCCCTGTTCTGGGTGTATTTGCCCAGCGCCTGAAACGTTCTCCCCTGGATGGGCATGGGGAACCCCCCCCCCCTCCGCTTTTTTTTTTAGGATAAAGCGGAAGATAATGGATGGATTGATGGATAGTTTACAAAGGCATGCATTTCCCTCTAACTATTCAACATACCACCTGTGTGTAATTTCTTCTTGCTATAGCTATAGCTGTTTCATGGAGGCCTAAGATGTTTGATAGAGAACATTAGTGATGACACCAGACACGTCAGGGATAAAAATGTGGAGAAAATGTAAAGCAGGGATAGGTGATAATAGCATATGCCAAGTGGACATAGGGGATAAATGTAAACTTACTAAGACATGACCTTCCACCTAAACTGGCAGCTAATGAAGTAATTTAAAAAAGCAGCCATGAGGCTTAAGGTCCCACTGAATGAGCTGCAGAGATGCACATCTCTTTTAAGGAAGTGAAATACATTGATGGAACTTTTACAATCAGGTGTGCATTATAGTCAATAATGTCACGGCTGGACAAACGACTCAGCCATTCAGATTGGGGGATCAAAACTAGGGTGCCCAAATGTCCTCTTTGTGTGGTACAGTCACTTTTTTCATTATTTTTCAAACATCCTGCAAATTAAGACATTGTCCCACTTTGTTATAGACAGCCTGACATGTTTTATAATCTGTCAATTTAACAAATGACTCTTTGGCTTGAGGGCTGTCATCAGCAGGCTGTTTGATCATGTCAATAAAATGGGAACACGAGCAAAGGTTAAGGATACTTACATGCAGCACAAAATATGAGAATCTGCAGCTACAGCAAACCATTGCAAAACCAGCGCATGACAAGTTCGGCAAGGTTAGGTGTATATCCGACATTCGGCAGATATTTGCATTTTGCCCCTCTTCCCACTCACAATGGAAGTTTAAAATCTTTAAGATAACATTTTAAAAATCATGAGTTAAAAGAGAATAGAAAACAATCATTATATTTAATCAAAATCCCCTGTCAGATTATTTTTTCCGATATAATCACAGCAGCAGACAGCAAAAGATCATCTATAAAATGCAGTCACTGCATAAACTTCTAACTGACATAAGGAGTCTGTTGGGTTAATTTTGAACACTTCAAATTTACTATAGAGGCCGGCACGGTGGCTTGGTGGTTAGCATGTTTGCCTCTCAGCACTAGGGATTCCCGGTTCGAATCCCAATCTGGGTGGAGTTTCCATGTTCTTCCTGTGTCCGCGTGGGTTCCCACCGCGTTCTCCAGTTTCCTCCCACAGTCCAAAAACATGGATCAAGTCAATTGAATTCTCAAAATTGCCCCATGTAGAGTGTGTTTGTGTGAGTGAGTGTGTGCCCAGCGATAGATTGGCGCCCTTTCCTGGGTGTATATGCCCAGCGCCTGAGACGTTCTCCCCTGGATGGGCATGGGGAACCCCCCCCCCGCTACCCTAACAGAGAATAAAAGCAGAAGATAATGAATGAATTAAGGATGAAATTTACTATAGAACAGATATAAGGTGAAAATAATATCTGAGCTTGAAAACCTCTACAGCAGGGGTGCTCAATACCGGTGGTTTGAAAAGAAAATCACAGCACAATATCGGAAGCACTTATACACACGCGTGCACACATTCAACACAATGTGATTCATTCTGAATCGCGATCTCTACCCCTGTGCAAGCAAGCAGTCTGCCCCACCCCCGTCTCTCTCGCTGGTCCCAAAACCGGCCAGTGGCCACGCCTCTGTGCCTAATTCCGAAGCACTGCCTCGCGAATCATCTACATTAGATAGTTTATGTTTGTCTTTTTCCACTTTATTTGACTGACAAGACGATTGAAGGACTTTACTCCAAAAGAACTAAAATACCACTTTTATTTAGAGTGAGAGAATGAATATTTTTTTGTAATGTCAAACTCAAAATGCCTTTGCTTGATTTGCCAATTAGCCATTGCACTTCCATTGTGTTTGGTCGTTTGGGTGTACTACAAGCAAGTTTTTGCAATGCTATTTGCTGCAATTTCTGTGAGAATGGCAATCCGAAGCCGTCTTTTCTATGCAAATTCGACAATACTAACATCCATCTATCCATCCATTATCTTCCGCTTTATTCTCTATTAGGGTTGCAGGGGGCTGTCTTGGGCACTGGGCAGATACACCCAGGACAGGGCGCCAATCTATCGCTGGGCACACACTCACTCACACAGACATACTCTATATGGGGCCATTTGGAGAATTCAATTGACTTGATCCATGTTTTTGGACTGTGGGAGGAAACCATAGAAACCGTAGGAAACCCACGCGGACACGGGGTGAACATGAAAACTCCACCTAGATTGGGAATCGAACCGGGAATCCCTAACACTCAGATTTCAATATAAAAACCTAAAAAAATTATTAACCCTGGTAGATCTCGATGACCTGTCCAAAAAAAAAAAGTAGATCTCAGGCCAGAAAATTGTGGGCACCCCTGCTCTACAGGGTTAAATAATGATTATGTTTTTTTAAGACATTCTAAAAACTAATGTTGTGATTTTAGAACCAAAATACTTTTGGTTCACAGTGACATCCACTGAACATGCCATTCTTATTATGGTAGGCACGTCTGGTAAATTTAGTCTGATTGTGTGTTTTATTGTACACAGTTGGATGTGTTAACTGGAGGGGCACTGAAAAATAGTATGAAAGCTTTATGCTCATTATGTTGTCTTAGGTGAGAGAACTTTGCATTTAAATAAGATATATCTGTTAAATATTTCGCAGTCTGTTAAATCCTATCGAATTAACCAGATGGCAAAGCTTGGTAATGTTATAAGCGAAGTATATATATATATATATATATATATATATATATATATATATATATATATATATATATATATATATATATATATATAT